>JAGWEN010000246.1:0-60677 GCA_018703685.1 Orius laevigatus
ATTTCTTTAATTTTTCTTAATAAATAAATTAATAAATTCTTTAATTTTTTCGCATGCTTTGAATTTTACAGGCAATTTATTGTACTTTGAAATACCATCTTTGAATGTACATAAGTGGATGTTTTCTTTGAATTTTTTAAAATAAACATATCATCTTTTTGTCTCGTGTTGTAGTTATGTACTTCTGAAACCTTTTTTATATAATCTTTTGTGTCTACATTTGGAAGTTCATCATGCAGAGCTTTCCAAATAAAAATCATCAAGTTCATGAATAAATATTGGTTAACATTTAACCATTTTAAGTTCTCTAAAAGATTGACATTGTGTGTTCTGTGACTTCTGTTTAGTATTATTTTCATTCCTTTGTTCTGCAGTCTTTGCATTTTCTCCAGATATCCTTTGTTAGTGTAGTATAATATGGTTGGGGGGGGGTAGTGTAAAGAGTAGTTTGTGGGGTAGTGTAAAGAAGGGTCAGTTGGTGGGAGTAGTGTTAAAGTTAAGTTTGTAGTGTAAAGAGTGGTTTGTGGGGTAGTGTAAAGAGTAAGTTTAACTCCGGCAGACGGACGTTGTCCATGTCGCTTTATTGCTTAAGTTTTAAGTTATTTTATTTTATAAAGAAGAATTTATTTTATTTTGTTTAAAAAAAAAAATTAATTTGTATGTAAATAAAGCAATTCATCTATCTATCTATCTATCTAAAGGGTAAGTTTATGCGGTATTACAAAGGGTCAGATGGTGGAGGTAGTGTAAAGAGTTTGATGGTAGGTGTAATAGAATTGTTAAGTTGGTAAGGTACGGGCAGAGGCGGATCCAGGAATTTGTCCGGGGGGGGGGACCACTAAAAATCAAAGCTCTAAAAAAAAAGTTTTAAACTTATTCTCTAAAAGGCTCGAAACGGCAATTTTGAAGTTTTTGACGAAAAATTGTCTCTTAAAACGTTGATTTTGAAGTTTTTAACGAAAATTATCTCTTAAAACGTTAAGTTTGAGGTTTTTGCCGAAAAATAATTAACTCTTAAAACGTTGATTTTGAGGTTTTTGATGAAAGATTGGTACTCAAAAAATGTAAATTTTAAGGTCTTTGACGAAAGAGAACCTTAAAACGTTGATTTACATTTTTTTGACGAAAGAGAACCTTAAAACGTTGATTTACAGGTTTTTGACGAAAAACTGTCTCCCAAAACGTTGATTTTGAGGTTTTTCAAACGAAAATTAGCTCTTAAAACCTTGTATTTGAGGTTTTTGAGGAAAAATTTGGCTTTGTAAATTTTGATTTTAAGGTTTTTGACGAAAATTTGGCTCTTAAAACCCTGATTTTGAAGTTTTTGATGAAAAAGTCGCTCTTAAAATGTTCATATTGACGAGTTTTTTGACGAATAATTGGGTTTAATTTGTTAATTTTGCCTTTTGTTAATTTTTTGCTTGGTTAATTCTTTTATAAAATTGCCTTCATTAACGTGAATTTTGGGGATTTTGTGTTCTTTCTTTCTTTTCCTTCCCTCTCTCTCTCTCTCTCTCTCTCTTTTGGGCCACTGGATCCGCCCCTGGGTACGGGAGTAACTTGTGGGAGGTAATGGTGGTCTAAAGGGCGATATCAAAATGAGAAGGTAGTAATGCTTGTCGACGAGAAATTGATTTCAATGTGGAAGTGATTAGTGTTGACTGAGAAGCTGAATGAGGTGAATACTGGAGGGCGTAAAGGGAAAGTTGAGAGTGCAAGCTTCTGAATAGTGGTAAGGGCTTATATTGAATGTCGTATTGGGATTAACTTAAGTTAAGGGTATTGGTGACGTTATGATAATTGGCAATAGCTAGTGGGGGGGGATATCGATGAAGCCAGAGCGGCACTATTACTCATTATTCTCAAGATGTTTGCTAAAAAATCGATTTTAAATATGTTCGACCTCTCACATCTTTAAGGGTTTTCGCTCGGCTGTCATACTGGCATTGCTGAAAATATACAAATAAACTTAATTTTTAATTTCCATTCCTTTTTCTATTGACATCTCCTTGAGAATTGAGTTCAAGAGAATTAATGGAAAATTATTAATTGAAATGCTAAACCTTCATCGATGTTAGGTCATGAAGGTTTAGCCTAACCATTCAGCATCCACTCCAACATGACGCGACATTGTGTTCCCATTTTAGGCAATATTGACAACTTAAAAGGTCGGATGAAAATTATGAACAAAAGTATTAAATCGAGGACGTCGTTTTATAAAGTAGGTCAAAATGGATTTAATATTCGGTTGAAAATTTTTTCTATTTTCACGCCGAAATTAATGATGATCGTCGAAATGAGACAACAAAGTTGAAATTTATAACTCCTTTGATCTCAAGTGTCAGTTATTAAGTTCCGTTAATAACTTCGTCAGTGTGGGAGTCACGCGATCGCTTACACGCCACTATTTTTTTCCTTTCCCCTCCCCTCAACAATGCTCGAATAACTCTATAATATATTTGAAATTAATCAAGATTAAATTCCTCATTATTTCACGGAATGTTGAAAGTATTTCACGCATTTCGGTCGAAATTTTGAAGGTTTCGAATTTTATTGAAGTTTTAGAGAGAGAGTCGTTGTTTTTAAGGGAGGAGAAGGGTTCGACTTTGCCGTCGTATAGTCCGGAGGTTAATAGAGTTAGGCTTGGCACACCTAAGGGAGAAAGGCTCAATGGCTCCGTCCTTCTACCTTGACAGCTCATCCCCACGATTTGGGACCCATTGTTAAACCTCTAAGGGAAACCCCCCTCCCCCTTACCTCCTCTGGAAAATAAACAAGCTTCTACCTTGCTTCTAGCAGGCTTAGATCGTTTACTTAACGAAAAACGGATTTATTTCCTCAAACCCCCTAAAAGTCCCTTCCAATTAGACCTACCTGCAAATATTTTTTCTTCGTAATTTAAAATAGTAAACAAAATTAATATTAGGTCAGAACATAAAAGTGCCTGTCTGGAGTTAACCCGACAAAACTTCCTCAAAAAGTATCATCCTTTACATCAGGGGTTCCCAAACTTTTTTACAGTGCGCCCTCCTTCTAAACAAATGAAAACTCTTTTGAAGGAAATTTGTAAGTAGTACTAATAAACAAATAAACTAGTAGTACTAATAAACTAATAAACAAAGTACTACTAATAAACAATTAGGCTTTAAAAATGGTGATTTGGAGGTTTTTGACGAAAATTTGGCTTTTTAAATGTTGAATCCGAGGTTTTGGACGAAAATTAGGCTTCATAAATGCTGATTTCGAGGTTTTTCGACCAAAATTAGGCTTTACAAGTGTTGATTTCGAGGTTTTCGACGAAAGTTTGGCTTTTTAAATGTTGATTTTCAGGTTTATTGACGAAAATTAGCCTTTATAAATGTTGATTTCGAGGTTTTTTGACAAAAATTAGGCTTTACAAATGTTAATCTTGAGGTTCTTCACTAATTTTTGGAAAATCTTGAGCTCCATTTTAGGATCCATTTTAGCTTCACTTATTAAAATTGCCATTTTGAAATTGGTTTTTATAATGCAGGAGGGAAGGTTATAAAAGACGTTTAACAGGAGGATAAATTACCCTCGGGGATGTTGATACAAAAAAATTAAAGTTATCCTTAATTGCTCATCAGATAATGAAAGTTTATTCGGGGCCCTTCTATTAGAGTTGGAAAACATTGTTGCCAGCGGGGTAATTAACGAGAAAAAGGGACGGGGGGACACCCGGGCCAATTTTTTAAAATTACAACCCGAACCCGAAACTCCGGGATTTAATGTGAACTAATACCATTTCCCGGAGTTTATACACCCTCCCAATATTCCGGGCATTAAACGGATTTACGATTCAACGCTTTTGATTGTATACTAATGAAGATGAATATATTTTGAAAGGAATAGGTGGTCGTGAGGAATGAGGGGAGGGTTACAAACGCCCTTATTTTTCCGAGGGATCCCTAACACTTTAATCAGATTATCCCTGTGAACATTAGTCAACTCTAAACTACCTACTCCAATACTATCTTGGTCACCGAATAGCCCAATAAAATGAAGGTTTCGAGAAGCTCTTCATTTTCCCAAAATTTGTGGCTCTACGGACAAACACAAAATACACCCGCAACCTCCCCTACCATCCTGGACCTTTCCTATACCTCCCCTACCCTCCTGGACCCTCCCTCTTCCTCCCCTACCCTCCTGGACCCTCCCTTTACCTCCCCTACCCTCCTGGACCTTCCCTATACCTCCCCCACCCTCCTGGACACTCCCTCTTCCTCCCGGACCCACCTGGACCCTCCCTCTTCCTCCCCTACCCTCCTGGACCCTCCCTCTTCCTCCCCTACCCTCCTGGACCCTCCCTCTTCCTCCTCCCCTACCCTCCTGGACCCTTCCTACACCTCCCCTACATACCTAGACCGTCCCTTCACCTCCCCTACCATCCTGGATCCTCCATCCCCTACCCACTAGGACACACTCTCCAACTCCACCCCTACCCTCCCTCTACCTCCCCTACCCTCCCTCCACCTCCCCTACCCTTCTTGACCCTCCCTCTCCCCCTACCCTCCTGGACCTTCCCTATACCTCCCCCACCCTCCTGGACCCTCCCTCTTCCTCCCCTACCCTCTTGGACCCTCCCTCTACCTCCCTACCCTCCTGGCCCTTCCATATACCTCCCCCCACCCTCCTGGACCCTCCCTCTTCCTCCCCTACCCTCCTGGACCCTCCCTCTTCCCCCCTACCCTCCTGGACTCTCCCTCTTCCCCCCTACCCTCCTGGACTCTCCCTCTTCCTCCCCTACCCTCCTGGACCCTCCCTCTTCCTCCTCCCCTACCCTCCTGGACCCTTCCTACACCTCCCCTACATACCTAGACCGTCCCTTCACCTCCCCTACCATCCTGGATCCTCCATCCCCTACCCACTAGGACACACTCTCCATCTCCACCCCTACCCTCCCTCTACCTCCCCTACCCTCCCTCCACCTCCCCTACCCTTCTTGACCCTCCCTCTCCCCCTACCCTCCTGGACCTTCCCTATACCTCCCCCACCCTCCTGGACCCTCCCTCTTCCTCCCCTACCCTCTTGGACCCTCCCTTTACCTCCCTACCCTCCTGGCCCTTCCATATACCTCCCCCCACCCTCCTGGACCCTCCCTCTTCCTCCTCCCCTACCCTCCTGGACGCTCCCTCTTCCCCCCTACCCTCCTGGACTCTCCCTCTTCCCCCCTACCCTCCTGGACTCTCCCTCTTCCTCCCCTACCCTTCTGGACCCCTTCCTTCACCTGTTAACCTTTTTTTTTAATCTCATTACAAATTCGTCTAAGTGTTGTAATTTTCTATAAGAAATATTCTTTTCTGGTTACTTGGACCTCAGGAGAAGCTAAGAAATTTATGAGGGCATCGCGTAACATGTAAATATTTAACAAAGTTTCGAAACTCATCTTCCATTACATCGTGGTAAATATGAGGATACTGTTTTCTCCGTTTACAAAACTTTCCGACACGAACGGACCTTACATTAACTTGGAAACTCTTCAAATTTTATTTACTTCGAAGATCGATTTCACCGAGTCGAAATAAATTCAAAGTAAATAACCCTCGAACGTTAAGATAACTTGAAGATAAACAAACACAACTTGAACTTCTCCCCCATTTCGCATCTTCCAAACCCACCGAACTATCGAACTCAAATTATTTCTTTTCAAATAAATAAAGTTTTGAAATTGATCGGAACTTAATAAAGAAAATTCCATCTTGTCACGAAACTTTAGATTATTTAGCTCAATTAATGTCTTGTTTGTTGATAACCTTCATGTGTTTATACAGGTTAATATAACCCCTTGTGTATTTGTTCTTGAACGTTATTTACCTTACATGCTCAAAATTAATTAACGAACTTCCAACTGCGAACTTACCTGGAAAAGGACAAAAATAAATTAGTTAAACACATTTTATTGATTATATTGTCAGAAAAAAGTAATTTTGTGCTTCCCCCGATAAAACTTCCTGAAAAATTACTCCCCCCACTCTAATATCCTACATAGAACGGGGGAACCTCTAAGGTCGAAATTGGGCCTAGAAGTATCCCTATTTAATAAAAATCACTTAATTTTATATAAAAATTCACTTTTTATGTTTATTTTAGGGGAAAGGAAGTATATGGGGATATATGTCTTCTTTGCATTGGGCCTGAAAAGGGCTGTCAGTTTGTTGGCCCTGAAAAGAGCTGTCAGTTTGTTGGCCCTGAAAAGGGCTGTCAGATTGTTGGGCCTGAAAAGGGGACTTCATTTCTACACTCGATATGGGGTGGTGGTGGAAGACTAGAAGGACTCGGAGGAGTTGGGGGTCATGTAGATGAAGATTGGGGGATGTAGAACCTCAGGGGCCTAAATTGGGGCTAGTTTGAAGTATACTACCATTTTGTACAAATCGCCTGTTTAAAAAATCACTTCATAAGGAAAAGGAATTCACCATTCTACTATTTTTGGCCATATAATGCCTAGGCAACCATTTTTGAACCAGTTCTGTTTCGGAAAAAGAAAAAAGATTTTTGACTTGGGCTTGATTCAATTAGGGAATTAAAGGGGGTTTGCGTAGGGGGTGCGGAAGCTTGGGAGAGAATGGGACGTGACCTGAAGCCCTTAAGGCTTTGAGACTTTGGCCTGCTTTGGTTCCGACGATAGGGTTGTTTGTATTATCGGATCATGATGGGAGGAACTCCTGAGAGAATATTAAACTCGTGGCTTTAATCAATCCACAAGCCGAGGCCCAAACCAAGTCAATTAAGACTGATTATTAAAAATAATTTTTCTCCTAAACGTCGACCGCAAATGCCGTTTATAAATGGATTTTCTCTTTCGGTAATAGGTACGTTTGTACTTGAAGGCACGTCCCTAATGAATTCCCCTCGACTTTCTCCGACCTCATATGTTCCCTAGCACGGTCAAAAGTCTACACCCCTTACATGTCAGAAGTGACACGTATTATAAGAAAGGCCGTGGCCTGAAACCAAATTAAGGGCGTTGAAAAATTTTCATGCCCTTATATTTCTCTCGTCTCATTTTTTTACACTTTTTCCTTCCTTCTTTATTTAAACTTGAGCTACGACCTCAGAATACGCAATAAAACGCTTTTTTAAATCACACAATTCAAACTTTTTGTCAAAATTTAATTCAAAAACGTAAACTATCATTATTTTAATAGTGTGGCTGTGTTCTTCGGTGGTTTATTGTCGATAGTTACAAGATTAGATCCGAGTTCGAACATGCCACTGAATATGAGGTCGTGTTACTAGTCGGAGCTGACAATGTGACAATTTATCGACTGTTAAAATGTATCCCTTTTTTAATGAAACACGGTTCTGAGGTCTATATGAGGAGAGAAAAACATTTTTTTTCGACCACACCAAAGGGGAACTTGTTGACTCTTTTGACTCGAAAATTTTTATTTCATCCAAAATTAAAACTAAGGCCTTTTTAAGAGTTTTTGAAGAGATTTCTTCATAAAATTCTTAACATACCTACCCCTAAAATAGGTACAACCGTTTACTCTTTTTCTACGCTGTCTATGAGTTGGTCCTGAAAAGAGCTGCCAGTTTGCTGTCTCTGAAAAGGGCTGTCAGTTTGTTGTCCCTAAAAAGGACTGTCAGTTAGCTGTCCCCGAAAAGGGCTGTCAGTTTGCTGGCCCCGAAAAGGGCTTTCAGTTTGCTGTCCCTGAAAAGGGCTGTCAATTTGCTGTCTCTGAAAAGGGCTGTCAGTTTGTTGTCCCTAAAAAGGACTGTCAGTTTGCTGTCCCCGAAAAGGGCTGTCAGTTTGCTGGCCCCGAAAAGGGCTTTCAGTTTGCTGTCTCTGAAAAGGGCTGTCAGTTTGCTGGCCCCGAAAAGGGCAGTCAGTTTGCTGTCAAAGGGCTGTCAGTTTGCTGTCCCTGAAAAGGGCTGTCAGTTTGCTGTCCCTGAAAAGAGCTGTCAGTTTGCTGTCCCCGAAAAGGGCTGTCAGTTTGCTGGCCCCGAAAAGGGCTGTCAGTTTTCTGTCCCTGAAAAGGGCTGTCAGTTTGCTATCCCTGAAAAGGGCTGACAGTTTGCTGTCCCCGAAAAGGGCTGTCAGTTTGCTGGAACCGAAAAGGGCTGTCAGTTTGCTATCCCTGAAAAGGGCTGTTAGTTTGCTGGCCCTGAAAAGGGCAGTCAGTTTGCTGGCCCCGAAAAGGGCTGTCAGTTTGTTCTTTTTTCTTTAAAATATGGTTTTTGACGATTTTACTGGTGAAAAACGCAATTCTTCGGTCAATATTGGGATCAAAAAGTCTGTAAATACCTGAATATTTTTCAGGTGGTGAAAACTGGGACGGTCTACGGTTGTTAATTTAAAAAATGTTCAATTTCAGTTATAAACAAATTTAATTTTCTCTAATTTCAGTCTTGAATCGCTTTCGAGTGGTGAAACGCTTAATCTATGAGTGGGGTCTGTAAACTTGTGATTGCCGAATGGAAGTTCATCCAGTAAAACGGACAAGAATGAAAAGTCCATCGAACAACTTGGGAGGTCAAACTCCGTATAAAGTTATCGAACCAAAATAATTCATAGTCCGCGGTTTCTCCCGAGTAACAATCTTGATTTTCATCTCCTATCTATGTGTAAACGGGTGGAAAGGTGCGGTTTCATTAAGGGGGGAGGTTTTAAAAGAGAACGGCTTTCTCGGCTATTGTCGTCATTGTTCTATAACTCGCCTTATCTCTAAACCTTTTATCTAGGCTTGTCTTTCAAACCTCCAAAGGATCATTTAGTTCTCCAAGAGTGAGCCTCAATAGGTGAGAAACTCGACGGTAAAAGGCACCTAGGGACACTTTCCTGTCTTAAAAATCGATAAACCTCTAATTTTGTATTTTACTTCAGAATAAAATATGACGCCTCTGATTACGTAGGTCAAACCTTCCATCTACGTTAACAGTAAAGAAGACAAAAGTGAATTTGAAGACTAAGTTTTGATCCTTTGAAAGAAAAGACGTGTTTTTTTACGTCCGGAGACAACGTCGGAGGAAATCTCATTTTTCTGCCACTCTCCCGGACCTTCCCTTTCGCCCTTTGTTTGTTTTTTATCCCGCATTTATGAGGCTTTCCCTTCCCCCTAATCTATTATTTAACATTCCCTAACACGCTCTCCACTCTTTTGTTTTCTTGACACAAAACTATATTTTACACTTATAAGTGCACTTTAACATTTTCAAGGAATGCTTTTTTTGTAGGTTTTTAATCTTAATTAATGTTCTCGGGCTAAAGTCAAGCAGAAATTAACGGAGCAATAAATCACAATTTTGCTAAAGAACAAGCTGAAGATAAAGGCATCAAGTTATTAATAATAAGGTGTCTATTTTATTAACCATCATTTAGGATTATTTTTGCTGTTTAGCCTCTAAAGGGGGTTAGAATGGATACTGTTTTTTTGGATATAAAAACATTTTTTTCAAACCACACCTTGTTCACTTTTAAGCAAAAAAATTTCCAATTTTTCCAAATTTCCAAAATTTTGTCAGAAAATTGGGTCTTAGAAAAATATATTCAGCAAAAAAAGAGGTTCCCAAACTTTTTCACAGTGCGGTTCCCTTTTAAACAAACCTTCGCCCCCCTCCCACCACTAAACCTAAAGTTTTGAATGTTAACTTAGAGGTTTTTGAAGGAAATTTGGGTTTTAAAATGTTGATTTTGAGGTTTTTGATAAAAAATTGTCATTTTAAAGTTGATTTTGAGGGTTTTAAACGAAAATTAGGCATTTATAAATGTTGATTATGAGGGTTTTTTTTTTGACGAATTAGGCTTTAAAATGTTGATTTTGAGATTTTTGACGAAAATTTGGCTTTATAAATGTTGATTTTGAGTTTTTTGTATGAAAATTAGGCTTCATAAATGTAGATTTCGAGGTTTTCGACCAAAATTGGGCTTTACAAATGTTTATTTTGATGTTTTTCACGAAAATATGGCTTTATAAATGTTGAGTTTGAGGTTTCTTGACAAAAATTAGGCTTTAAAAATGTTGATTTTGAAAGTTTTCGACGAACATTTGGCTTTTTAAATGTTGATTTCGTTTTTGGACGAAAATTAGGCTTCATAAATGTTGATTTCGAGGTTTTTGACCAAAATTTGGCTTTATAAATGTTGCGTTTGAGGTTTCTTGACAAAAATTAGGCTTCATAAATGTTGATTTTGAGATTTTCGACGAATATTTGGCTTTTTAAATGTTGATTTCGAGGTTTTTGGATGAAAATTAGGCTTCATAAATGTTGATTTCGAGGTTTTTGACCAAAATTTGGCTTTATAAATGTTGATTTTGAGGTTTTTTTTAGGTAGATTTCTTTCAGAAAATCTACCTATTTTAGTATGTAGCAATCCTTTTTCTTTTCAAAAAGGCCTTAGAACAGAAATCGCTCTAAATACCCGATAAAAGGCTTAAAATGTGCATAAAAAGCCTTTTGAGAGTAGGGAAGCGATTATGGATGATGCAGCTCAATGAAAATTTAACCTTTTAATGTGAGGAGCATCCTGATCAATAAGGCTCAACGCCTTCACCGCTTCAATGCCTCCAATTTTGTTAAAAACCGCTAGAATTGCAGGATAGGGGAAAAAAATTAATTTACGCTGAGAAGGAAAGCGAGGTTATTAATTTGAATTTAGTTCACTATGGAGGAAATTCTCGGTTGAGTAATCTCTATAATACGGGCGCAGTATACACTATATCCGTCTGCGGTTTACCTCCCTTTTCCCTTCCCATGAGACACCCCCTCCCGCCCTCATTTCACCATAATCCTTGTCGAATCTGAGATTTCAGGCTAATACCTCGCACCCGCTTACGAGAAGATTTATCGAATTTCGCGTTAAAAAAAGTTTTTTTCCTCATGCAAGATATATTAAAAAGTAAAGACTTAAAAAGTGCTTTTCGCACAATGAATGGGACATTAAGACCCGCGGGAATGACAACTAAAAATGAATAGAAGACCCCATAAGCTTCTTCGAAAGTCTCTCAAGAACGTCATTTAAACAGGACGCACGAAAAAACTTTACAACTCGAATTCGTTAAAGGAAGCATAAAAAAAAAAACTTTATATTAAAACTTTTTTTTTAACAAAAGGTGTCTCATTTTGGTGGTTCAATATTTATAGAATTTATAAGAGGAGTTATAATTTTTGAGTTGAAACGAGACTTAAATAAACGAGACTTTCTCTTTTATAAACATAATTAAACATGTTTCATATCCTCTTGTAAAATAACTCGACGTTTTCGGGCTCCAGCGTAATGTTAATTTACAACTGCATACTCGAGAGGCTCTCCGGTGTAATTATGGCGGAACGAATTTATGCTCGGTTTCGCTCAAGGACAATTCGTTGCAATTATAAACTTAAAAACGTGCTACTCTTTGTGGTCGTGAGGGACAGAACCAAAAGCGAGCCGCAAACTGAATGAAGCACGATTTCTGGTTAAAATCTAACCACGATTTTGATGTTGAAATCCTTTTGAATGAGCTTGTGAACGAGTCGAAGTATCACAGTGATACTTAAGAGTGTACTAAAGGCCCCGGTTTTAGTATTCTCCGATTATCTCCGGTTCTACTCAAAATTTTTTAACAATAAATTTCATTGATTTTTAAACGCCGAACTACTAATGTGCTCCAAAAAAATATTTTTTCAGATTTTTAATTTTATTTCTTGTATAAATTAAAAAAAAATCAAATTCGTCTCCATTAGGAGTATCTTCAAAAAATATTAGAAAAAACGAGACCAAAAAATCGAAAATCGGTTCATAAGTTCGGGAGCAAATCGGAGAATAAGATTATTCTATTTTTTCTCCTAGCGAATTATTTTTTAGGAGCACGCTAGTTGATCGCCATTTAATTTAAAAAAATAAAAAAATGAAAAAATTTTCACAGAAAAATTTTGAATACAACCGGAGATATAGGTTCGGAGATAGCTAAAACCGGGCCTTTAGTACACTCGTAAAGCATTTAGCCAGATTGGATGATATATAACGAATGGGCCAAAATGTGGTTTTTGACTATTTTTAGGCTAAAAAACAAGAATATGAGATCAGTTAAAACAAAAAAAAAAAAAAAATTCAAACACTTTTCCTACATTTTGGAACGAAACTTGAATTTAATATTTTGATTTGGCCTAAAATGTGGTTTTTGGCTGTTTTTGGGGTAAGGAACACGAATCTGAGGTTGGTTTTTCAATTCGAAATAATTTTTTTTTCCACTTCAAGGGGGGATCCCTACTTTTTTGACCCAAATTTTCATTTTTTGATTTGTCCTAAAATGTGGGTTTTGACTGTTTTTTAGGATAAGAAACACAAAACTGAAACAAAGAAATACCAATTTTTTTTTCCGTTTTTCACATTTTAGATTATGATATCACAAAACCCTAAAAACCCATCATTCTTTTTTAAACATTTCGATGATGATTCCTCAAAAGCCGAAAAAGTTGTGATGATAACCAGAAAAGTTTATCTTTTGATGACCCTTTTTTTTCACATCTGATGATGATCCACCCGAAAAAGTTGTGATGATCCCCAGAAAATTTCACGTCGTGATAACCCCTTTTTCAAATTTAGATGATGATCCACAAAACCCAAAAAAATCGTGTTAATCATAAGGTAGAAGAGTTTATGTCGTGATGGACTCAATCATAACATTTTGAAAGGTCCACAAACGTGTCTTTCAATATAAAAGAGGTTAAAAGCAAATTTAGAATTTTTTATTTTTTTCTACTCCCACAGCCTCAAGATGTATTCACACCTTGTTTGATAACGGAGGGCGGAGTGAATATCTCATAAGCCCCCCCTCCCCGTTCCGGAATATTCTCATCCTTCAGCGCCTTTTCCGCCTCCTCGTCTGAAATATTAAATTTTGTATATTTCATACAAATTTAAAAAGATTTTTTCTTCCCCTCCCTTGTTTTATTAAAAAATCTAAGCATAATTAAATGTCCTCTATGAGCTTTCGGATTTTCTCGCCCTCCCAGGGAGGTTTTGTCTTCGCCTTTCCTTTGTCTTGTCCCCCCGTTGTTAGGACCCTCTTTTCTTCACTTTAATGGCCTTGTACCTTAAAAGATTGCGTAATTAAGATATCGAAAGAAAAAAATTTTTTTTGTCTTTTCTTTTTTCGGAACAAATAAGATTTATAACGTTATAAACAATGTTGATAAATTTTAGGCTTTTTGTTTAATTTTTTTTTCTTCTTTTCTTCCCTAGTTAGGACGCAAACAAACTTAAACTGCATTATCAACTCTCCCTCCACTTCCTTCGCCCCTTGTTAGAAAAGAAGTGGGGAAAAAGATGTTGTAAATCCTAAGAATAATCTTTATGGTAATTTCAAAACGGGTTTATCTCTGAACCAAGGGGGGGTCCCTTACCCGCTTTAAAGGTCCTCGTACAGCAATTTGTAATAATTCTCACGACAAACGCGACGACCCATTTTCTAATAAAGTTTCCTTTTAAACTTTTTATTTATTTTTACGTATATTTTGTGTTTCCACCTTCAAGAAAATACAAAACTTTAGTTAAAATTTCGCTTTTTACCTAGCCAGTGACTTTTTAGCTAAATTTTTAACCTTTTTTTTACCAGCTAATGGACTTCTATGCTTGATTTTGTGTCCTTTTTGTGCTAATAAACTTTTTAGATATATTTTCTCATGTTTAGCTAAATGCAGCTTTCCATATTAGCAAATGGTCCAGATTTTTAGTCCTTTTATGTCTAGCTAATCTTCATTTTAGCTAAATATAGATTGATTTTCAACTAACTAAAAGTATTATCCAAGCTATGAGTCAATTTTGTGTCTAGCTAATGTCCATTTTAGCTAAATATCGATTCTTTTTTAACTAGCTAAAAGTATTATCCAAGATGAGTCCTTTCTGTCTACCTAATCTTCTTTTTAGCTTAATTTTAATTCCTTTTCAATCAGCTAAATTTTCATTGCTCATTAGCTTGGCAATGAGTCCTTTTTGTCTAGCTAATATCCATTTTAGCTAGAGATATAGATCCCTCCAACTAGCTAAAATTGTAAATCCTTTCCTATCAGCTAGATTTTGAGTTCTTTTTCTCTAGCTAATCAGCATTTGAGCTTTTCAACAGGAAAGAAGAATTTCGAGACAGATTTTGGGTTCATTTTCTAGCTGATCACCTCTTGAGCTTATTTTGGTTCCTTTTTTTGACATTCTAATTAACTAATGTTTGGTTTGTTTTAGCTAACGAATTTTTAACAAAATGCTTTGTTGGATATTTTGTCCTTTTTAGACTAGCAATATCTTTTAGGAAGTTTTTGAAGCCATTTTACCTTGTATAAGTAGTGAGTTTTTGGTCAATTTTTATCCGTTTTATAGTTATTTTAAAAAAATGTATTTTATAGTTCTTTTCTCAGGTTTAGTTTTCTCGGAATTTGGATTTATGAACTCATCGATTTTAGTTTCCAGAATTTATTAATTTAGGCTTTCGGATCGATCAGGTGCTGAAAAAAAAAGTTGGCGAAATAAATTAAAGTTGCAAAGTACCGGGCAATTTGTAAAGATCGTGAATAATTTGACGAAATGAGAAATGAGTTGTGGGGGGGGGGTGATGGGAGCGGGACGTCATCTTGGGCCTAGGAAAACTTTTTATACTCTCTTACTCTCCGTCAACGAAGGGATTTATGAACTAGATTAATCATTTTGTATTAATCAATCAAGTATGAACACTCTTCCCTACCCAAGCAAGAACGTCCGAAAATAACGAGTTATTGAATATTAAACAATCAAATTGTAAATAAGTAGTTATCAATTAAAGTACTGCTTCCTTATTTATGTCACAATACTTAACAAAATCAATACAAATTAACATTTTACGGTTGAACATAAAAGGGAAACATGATTTTGGCAGTTTCAAGAGTGTAAAACATGATTCTGACGTAATTTTATGGATATAAAAACTTCTTTTTTCGAACACACAAAAGGAGGGCATTTCTTCGCATTTTTTGACATCGAAATTTTTTAATTTTAATTAATTTTTAATTTTAATTTTTTGATTTAATTCCCGTAATAACCACGATTCTGAGGTTTATTTTTTAATAGAAAAACATTTTTTTCGACCGCACCAATAGGGGGACCCTTCTTCACTTTTTAGACTGAAAAATCTCGATTTCTTTAAAAATAACGATTTTTGCAGCTTTTAGCGTGAAGAGCACGATTCTAAGGTCTATTTTGGGATGCAAAGACTTTTTTTTTCCACCTCGCTTTCTTCGCTTGTTTGACCCTCAGCAAAAAAAATTTTCACTTATGGATTTCGTGATTTTTGACGATTTTAAGTGTTTTTTTTGACGATTTTAAGGCGGAGACGACCATTATTTTTGTTTGTTTCTGAGTCAATAGATCGCAGCACATTCGGCCCCAAAAGTTTTTTCCTCGTTTTGGGCACTAAAAATGGTCCGATTTTTGTTCTGAAAAGCGCATTCTCTTTGATTCGGAAAACTCTAGACTGATCTGAGAGCACTTTTTCCGAAAAAATTTTTCTTCCGGAAAATCGGGAAACGAATTTTCCGGGAAAACTTTTTTTCAAAAAAACCAGGTACACGTTTTGTAGGGTACGACGAGCTGTTTCGAAATCTGTTAATAATTTCAAAATCGGTTAAAAAACGGCGTCGTAATCGCTGTCAAAAGATTTAGACGGTGCGGGGGGTGGGGAGCGTCTGGGGTTCGTAAATCAAGATTAGACGGAGATGACAGGTGCAAAGCATTTTTTGGTGTTCAATGGCCCTAGATTCTTTTCTTTCGAGTTTTTTCAAAAATATTACTTTTTATTAATTTTGCCTTCTCACATTCCGAAGGTAGGTAGTGGAAGCTTTCCGATCGTACAAGAGGTCGAAAAATTTTTTGTCCTCCAAAATGTAAATTTTCACTTACATTTTGAATTTTAGACAGTTCCGAACAAAGGTTCCTACACTGCGGCCTTAATTCGCCCAGGCTTCAGACGGAATGTGAATTTTAAAATTTTCATACATTAGTACCTTAGTTCAGTTGAGTCAGTCCGGAATCCGGCCAACAACACCACCGAACCAGGGGGACCGGGTCTCCGGGACCTATCCTCGTAATTTTGCTGAATTTTACACACACACACACACACACCCACCCCTGTTTATCGTGTTTTGCGAATTGTGTTTGAATGGTACATAATTGAATTCTCTACAACTTATACGAAATTCACTTTTTGGATAGATAAATCTTCACTCTTCCCTCCTTCAGAGGTCAAAATTGAAAAATCCGTTTTTGTCGCCTCATAGCTCGGATACGTTAGGTAGGTCTTAAAAAAATCTTACGTAATTAAATGTATAGTAAATTCAATAAGCTTTAATTTTTTATTTACAATTTTTTCGCATACGACTTACGGTTTTCGAGATATTGGCGAAAAATTATTTAATAAAAAATTCGCCTTCAAAACCTTTTTTTAAAAATTTATTTATTTATTTTATTTCATTTATTTAATTTATTTTATTTTATTTATTTATTTTTTTTTATGAGGGAATCTGTAAAAAAATAATAAAAAATAATAATTTTAATCTAAGAAAAACAAAGGCGAAACCGATTGGCTTTTCTGTCTTTCTGGTCTTTCCTCGCATAATTCAATTTCAATCTCTCACAAGTATGTAGTAAAAATAATAAAAATAATAAAAATATGTAGTAATAAAACAAGGAAGGAAAAGGGAGAGTAGTAATCACCGTAAATAAAGTAAAGCAGAGCTGATCAGCTGGACCAAAGTCCACTTCACTTCGCCCCGACTCTTCTTATCAGTCAGTTTAAAAAAGTGAGTGAAACTTTTAATTTATGAACTATAGGTACAAAGCAATTGTGATTCTATAAATTATGGCGCAATTTTTTTTTACATATTTCTTTATTTTATCTTATTAGGATGGCCAATTTGTCCAGTGCACAGACTACAGAGCATTTTCACCTAATGGTCCATTTGGGTCCAAATAACGTCATGTTTTTGAAGAGAGCCAATAAAAGCTTTCCCGGCACAACTTTTAAAACAATAAAATCTTTTACATCAACTTTTGCTGGATAAGGTCCTTTAAACTGCTCTGTAGACTGGACTAAATTAAATGTGTTTATTTTTTATTGGCAAAAATTTTTCCTTATTTTTCAATGCATCCAGCATATTACAAATTTTATTGACTTGAAGCCATCCTGGCCAACCATGACAGTGTGTTAACCTGTCATCTGTGTTTTACTTGATTTACGACCCCAGACGCTCCCCACCCCCCGCACCGTCTAAATCTTTTGACAGCGATTACGACGCCGTTTTTTAACCGATTTTGAAATTATTAACAGATTTGGAAACAGCTCGTCGTACCCTACAAAACGTGTACCTGGTTTTTTTGAAAAAAAGTTTTCCCGGAAAATTCGTTTCCCGATTTTCCGGAAGAAAATTTTTTTCGGAAAAAGTGCTCTCAGATCAGTCTAGAGTTTTCCGAATCAAAGAGAATGCGCTTTTCAGAACAAAAATCGGACCATTTTTAGTCCCCAAAACGAGGAAAAAACGTTTTGACATCTTCCCTCTCTCTCGCACACTTGGTAGAATTTAATTGTCGGATCCGCCTTAACACGATTCTATTTTTGCGGGATACAATTTTTTTTTTTTTTTTTACCTCTTTTTTTTCTTCACTTTTTTCACCAAAAAATTTTTAGATTTGATTTCTTCAAAAATCAAGATTTTGGCAGCTTTTAGACTTTAGAGTGAAGAAAACGATTCTGAGGTCTATTTTTAGGGATACTTACCACAGCAAAAGGGGGGGCAATTCTTCACTTTTTTCACAAAAAAATTTTTATTTTTTATTTCTTCAAAAATCACGATTTTGGCAGCTTTTAGACTTAAGAGTGAAGAAAACGATTCTGAGGTCTATTTTCAAGGATGCAATTTTTTTTTTACCACAGCAAAAGGGTGGACTATTCTTCACTTTTTTCACAAAAAAATTTTTATTTTTTATTTCTTCAAAAATCACGATTTTGGCAGCTTTTCGAGTGAAGAACACGATTCTAAGGTCTATTTTGGTATACAAAAACATTTTTATCGACCACAACTTGTTCGTTTGTTTGAACCTAGACCAAACATTTTCACTTTTTCGTTTCATCGTGATTTTTGACGATTTGAAGTGTGAAAAACACGATTCAGAGGTCTATTTTTCTGGTATACAATTTTTTTCCCACAGCAAAATTTTCTGTGCTTTTTTCCCCCCCAATTTCAGTGGTCTGAACTTTGAGACGGGACCTTACTTTGGTATGAAACGCATAATCTGGTAGCTGTGATTGCCCTCTTGTTCGCGCAAATAATTCGAATTTTTCGTATTGAATGGAAGATTGAATTGTATAACGTTTGATATCGATATAACGGCGTTTGGTATTGAATGGAGGGCCTTAACTAGCGGTCTGGGATGCGGTCTTGAGTGCGCGGCTCTGCTTTGAACCTCCCATCAAGACCATTAATAGCTCGTCATCATCATCCGCCTACCCAAGCTCACTATTGTGTTAGGAGAAACCACTTAATTCCGTATCTGTGCAAACGCCGTAACGAGCCGGTGAAAAGGGACGGGGAGGGGGGGTGGATGAAAGGGGAGGAGGTGAAAGGGGAGGAGGAAACGCGGATGAACAATCAGACGAAATTCCGAACGGAGTGAAAATCACTATCGATTATAAAGTTGAGATTGTTGTTTTCCCAACTTCCAATATCAACTTCTTGGGTTGAAAACAAGATATAAAAAATCGAATAATTCAGTTTCTGTGGGAGTGAAAATTTTTGTCTTGAGCCTTTTTCTTTATGCCGCTTGTAAAAAAGACCTTTGTACGATATGTGTGGGATGAAGGGCATTTTGGAGATTACAGTTTCCGGGAGGGCGTCGAGGGAAAGTGTTATGCCCCCGAGAGGCCTTGAGTTAAATGTGCCGGACAACAATTGTAGTCATGTCAAGGGGGTTTTGTAGCGCGGAGTGGGGCGAGGCTATAAACCCGCGTTACGAGCATCTCCTAAGCACACACACCCGAACAACCCTCCCCCCCTCTCACCCCCACGTACAAGGTCCGAGCCGATATTTCAACGGCCAAAGAGGATTTCTTGCCCGCTTTACGAGTTTCTTCCACTTCGGTGTAATATACTTAAAAAGAGGCTTGAAATAATTACTTCCTTAAAATGTACTACCGGACGAAACGTGACGTTTAATGGTGCCCGGAAGGCTCTAAATGGTTTCCCCCACTTGATTTACGTCTGTTTCTTTTCAGAATTTTTTCATCGAATTCTGATATGGAAAAGGCGCATTTGGAAAAAATATGGACACTATACACTGATTCAAAGAAGAGCAAAAAGAACGAGGTTATAACCTCCTAGATTACGGTGGAGGGATGGTTTGGAACATCTGGCGAATGAGGAGGAAGGTTAGAGGTGGTGGGAAGGTTGCTTGTCGGAGGGAGGTGGGAAGATCGAGGGTAGGGGTGGTTATAAGTGAGTGGGGGTTTAGTGGAAGGTTTGGAGCTGGGAATATGGTGGGAGATGGTTTGTCATTGTGGGGAGGTTTTTAGAGCTCCGAATTTTTGAGAAAGGTCGAGGTGACCACTCTTCCCCACCCCCTAAGCAGGGGCGGACTGGGACCTTAAGGCGTGGGTGGGTTTCAGTTAGGAGGGCGCCGCGCAGGGGACACTCTTAGAAAATATATTCAGCAAACACAGAGGTTCCCAAACTTTTTTACTGTGCGCCCCCCTTTTAAACAAATTAAAACCTTTGCCCCCTTCTAAAGTTTTGAATGTAACTTGAAGTTTTTGAATGAAATTTGGGTTTTAAAATGTTGATTGTGAGGTTTTTGAAAAAGAAATTGCACTTAAAACGTTGATTTTGAGATTTTTGACATTTTTGCTCTATTAACCCATGAGTTTGAGGTTTTGACAAAAAAATTGCCAATTTAAAGTTGTTTTTGTATGAAAATTAGGCTTTATAAATGTTGATTTCGAGGTTTTTTTTAACCGGGCTTTACAAATGTTGATTTTGAGGTTTTTCACGAAAATTTGGCTCGTTATTTCAAGGTTTTTGGACGAAAATTAGGCTTCATAAATGTTGAGTTTGAGGTTTTTTGACAAAAATTAGGCTTTGCAAATGTTGATTTTGAGGTTTTTGGACGAAAATTAGGCATCATAAATGTTGATATTCGAGGTTTTTTGACCAAATTACGCCCCGCTTTAAAAATGTTGATTTGCGAGTTTTTTGGACGAAAAAAAATTGCACTTAAAACGTTTGCATTTTGGATTTTTTACAAAAATTGGTCAACAAACCATGATTTGGAATTTTGAACGAAAAATTGTCAATTTAAATAGTTGATGGATTTTTGACGAATATAGAGCATCACAATGTTGATTTCAGGTTTTTTCTGAGTCAAATTAGGCTTTGAAAAAGGTGTTGATTTTGAGATAATTTTGGACGAAAGATTGAAGCGCATTATCAGTCACACTGTTGATGTTCGAGTTTTTATTTACTTTTTTTTGAGGCGGAAATTAGCTTTACAAATGTCTGATTTTGAAGTTGCTCTCATACGAATTTTTGGGATTATTTGGCAGCAGGCGCAAACAGATCTGAGCTTTCACGCACACCCCCCTGGGGACGCCTTCCAGTTTGGGAGCGAACTGTGCGAAACAATAACTGCTATAGACAAAAGAAACCCTCACCACTCGTAGACCCGGGCCGCCCGGGGTCGGCGGTCTACTAGCCTTACTATGTAATGCTCAGGGGTCTGTGCACTACCCACGCAAACACCCCACGCTCCCTGGGAACCTAAAACCGACTGGGCCAGTCCGCGCCCTGCCACCTAAGTATCTGCCTCTTTCTGTCCGGTTTTTACTCAAGGATCGAACGGTCAACCGAAATTAGCGATACCTTCCAACCTCATGGATTAACCATAAACATTCCGGATGGCACACGTACCTTCTGTTATTACCTCCTACTTCCATTTTGGGCCACAACCGTGTTTACGACGTCGATAAACTTATTCGACTAGATTAAAAGTCAATAAAAACGGCGTTTGACTTACAACGGAGCTTTCAAATTTAAAAGCTTTCACAAAAAACTGCAACCTAATGCACTTTACCTTTCAAATGGCTTATTGAAAATTCAATGCTGTAAAAAAGTGGGAAAAACTTTTCGTTTTTTATTATTATAAAAGGACGATTTAAGTGAAAAAGAGATTTCTGAGTAGTTAGTGCTTTCCATTTTCCTGGAGTCTAATCTTATTGCAACATCCGACCTTTTTTTCACCCCCTTTTATTCATCCCCATCTTTATCTAGTACTACGAATTGTGTACTTTAAAGTCAAAGCTTTTAAAAAGCTTTTAACCGCCATTTTCCGTCGAGGGGTTGGAAAAATCGTCCAATTCGGGCATCTCTCTTATGGAAAGAGTCAATCAAATGTCCATTTTTGAAAATTAATATTCATTTCTTCATATTTCCAAGTGCGCAAATACTAAATAGAACCTTTTAAATTAAAAAAGGCTTTTAAAAAATTGGTAAAAAAAAGTAAAAAAAAAAAAAATATCAAAGTGGCGTTTTAAGATGCGGATTGCATTTTGAAAAAAATATCGTGGCATAAAGTGAATTTCATGGTTGGAATAAAAGGGTCGAATGGTTTGAAAGTCTTTACTCCATTGAAAAGGAGTCTTTATTTTTACGGTGGCGATAAATGGTCCAAAGTGGTGAAATAATGTCGAATGACGTTAAAACGTGTCTTTTCTTTATACCTGGGCTATATTCTCCGAAAAGGGTTTTCGGCTTTAAAAGGTGTAAAGGAGCCTCAGTTAAAAACTCCGGAAGGGGGGTTTCAAAAGTCGAAGGATCCTTTAAAAACTGTTTTAAACCTCTAATAGAGTCGGAAAAGAGGAGAAAAAGGCTCCATTGACGGGATCAGAATTCAAGGCGACAATGAATGCTAATGAATGGTAATTGGTAATCCTATTCCTTGGATTACTTTGCTACCAATTAGCCGACGAGGTTACCAAGTCTATGGGAAAAGAGGGTTTATAGCATTAACAGAGAACGTTGGAAAATTACGGGAGTACCTACTTATTCATTACTTCTGTCCCCCTTTTATGGATTCTTTTCACTCTTTCTTCTTTAAAAAGAGGGAAAGGGGGAAATAACGAGTTAAGCCCTTAACTTTACACGGCACTCGACCTAATTCATTGTCATTTTCTTTTAAGTAAACACTTTAAATAACGACATTATCGATTTGCCCACAGGTTCTCCCCAACCCTAAATTTTTAAGCAGCTTTTGTCCCTCCTTATCGTGTCTAGGGACGAGGAAGCGTTCCGCCCCACTAATCATCAGTTTTTACTCAAGAAAGAAACATCGCCGATCCCTCTCCATTTACGACCAACTTTCACAAATCCCCATTCATCTACTGTCTCCTAATTGTTCTGTAATGGGGGTAGCTTTTGTAGAAGGTAATGGGAGGGGGGGAATTGCGGGGGCAATACATACCTCCCCCAATAATCCCTCCATTATGTACATCTTCAGTTTTCTTTTGAACCAGTTTATAACCCCCCATAGACTATGCTCACCCCACACTATCGACCGAATCCTTACCAAAACTATTACTAATATTAAAACTATCCCCAATTACTTCCCCCAAACTATCCCTCATTACCTCCCCCAAAACTATCAACCATTACCTCCCCAAAACTATCCCCCATTACCTCCCCAAAACTATCCCCCATTACCTCCCCCAAAACTATCCCCCATTACCTCCCCCAAAACTATCCCCCATTACCTCCCCCAAAACTATCCCCACTACCTCCCCCAAAACTATCCCCCATTACCTCCCCAAACCTATTTTCCACTACCTCCCCCAAAACTATCCTCCATTGCCTCCCCCAAAACTATCCCCCATTACCTCCCCAAACCTATTTTCCACTACCTCCCCCAAAACTATCCTCCATTGCCTCCCCCAAACCTATTCCCCACTACCTCCCCCAAAACTATCCCCACTACCTCCCCCAAAACTAACCCCACTACCTCCCCCAAAACTATCGCCAATACCTCCCCCAAACTATCGCCACTACCTCCCCCAAAACTATCCCCCATTACCTCCCCAAACTATTCCCCCACTACCTCCCCCAAAACTATCCTCCATTACCTCCCCCAACCTATTCCTCACTACCTCCCCCAAAACTATCCCCCATTACCTCCCCAAACCTATTTTCCACTACCTCCCCCAAAACTATCCCCCATTACCTCCCCAAACCTATTTTCCACTACCTCCCCCAAAACTATCCCCACTACCTCCCCCAAAACTATTCCCCATCACCTCCCCTAAAACCATCCCCCATTACCTCCCCAGGGCAGTATAAGTATTGGTAGAGAATATATTATGGAATTTTATAAACGATTATTTTCCATCTCTCAAAATCTTCTGTGGTTCGTTTTTTAGCATAAAAATAAGCCCCAAATAATGGTGTTTACGTAACACGATTAGATTGTCAAAAATCGTTATGTGAGACCGTAAAAAGACTACCGACTCTTTTTTAGGGATAATTTTATTGCTTCTGTATACAAACGAAGTACGTTTTATGATCAAACATTTCGTTTTAACATCTTTGGAAATCGAGAAGTGAAATTATGAGCCGGACGTCGTAAATGTCTTTGGACTAAGTCTTGAGAAAAGCGAGCGTGTAAGGAGAAAAGGGGAGGGGGGCGTGTTGAATATTCTATTAGAGAGCCTAAAGGTTGAACGGGGGCTGGATGCAAATACGTAAGTAATTGAAACCCTGAGGGCCCTTTGCGGAGTCCCCTTTCCTCCTACGACCTCCCCCCCCCCACCATCACATTTCCTCTTGAAATATTAACCCCCAGACTGGACATCGGAAAGTGTGCACCTCCTTTTGTGCAATCCGAGGAAATGGAAAGATTTTCCGACCTCAGACTTCTCAACGTCAAGACCTAATTTGCCCATTCGGAAAACTTTCAACGGAAAGTCGATTCCTCGAAAGCTTTTCACATCTCAGCGAGCATAATATTGAATTTTAATATTTAATATCCAATATTATCGCATCAAAAGGTTCAAGTCACTTTTTTTATATTAAAATGGGACAGTCATGCGTATAAAATAGCGCATTCACTAAAACGATATTAAATATCTAAGAAGAAATAAAGAATTTTTATAAATTTTAACAAAAATTGCGATTTACTTAATTTTACTCTCATTTTTGAGAATGAACAGATTGAATAAATCTTGAAAAAGCGTTCTAATGTTGCACCTGGCGCCTCCGGTTAGCCGTAGTAACCGCGAGAAATGTTCTACAACCTCCCTCCCGTCATTATTTTTTGATAAATCGTCCCCGTAAATAAACAAAAACGAGTTTTTAAATTTCTCCCCTCCCTGCTTCCTAATTGCGACCCTAAAAACTGGCAATTCTTCGGCCCCTCCCGAATGTTTAAAATTAAGCTAAAATAAACTAAAACGCGCCCCCGGGGCGAAAATTTTCCTTGTCTGGAGCTATCTCGACGGGACAATCTTATTTCCATTTCAACAGAAACGAGGGGTGGGGAGGGGTCGAGAAAAAAGGGCCTTTCGGAATAAATTTGTTCTGGATTTTTAAAAAAGCGAGAAAATTGCGCCAAGAGTTGCAAATGACGCAATTTTTACTATCTACGCCTTACGGTTTATGAGGTTATTTGAAAAGTAGAGATATTTATGAAGTCCCTCTTAACTTTTTAAATTCTTGAATAAAAAAAATGCTGTCTGGAGCAAACCACGACGATAACTTACTCAAAATGAAAACCTCTCTAGAGTAATGACCGCTCACCTTAGGGCAATGCTAGACGTTTAATTTAAGCGTTCTAGTTTTAATTAGAAAAACTTGTAAAGGGGTTCTCTTATTTCATTGGCCTGGAATAATTTTTCCCTCTCTCATTTTTCTAAAATAAGCATTTTAAAACATTACGTCTTTTGAATATTCATGACGTTATTTTCATACATTTTTTTTTTACCCGTGGAAACGTTGCCATGTTTATTAAAACAAAAGGTGGGTAAAAAGTCGTCCCGAGTTAATGTAATCCTCAATTAGCAAGAGATCTCCGTCTCGGTCGGCTTAGGACTTTAATCCGTAAGGAGTAATGTATTGCTCATGATGAAACCATCCCCCCTCTACTCCAGCCCAGAACCATTTTAACTTTCCACTTCTCGGAAACCCTCCTTTTTCTTCAAAAGGGCCGACATTAACTGGCCACTTGTAGGTACCCCAATTTTCGTATGAATACAACAGACGTAATTTTATTTTTATCTTTGAAGATTCACGAGTGTCCTTTTTGTGGATTTTTCTCGTTTAAAGTCCACGAAATGACGATAAAATACAACTTTGAAATATGGAGAAATTCTTGAAAAAACATGGAGAAATATGCAGGGGCGGACTGGGACCTTAGGGTGTGGGTGGGTTTTTAGTTAAGGGGGCGCCCGGATTGGAGCAAAAAATTTTAACAGAAAATTGGCTTTTAGAAAAATAAAAGGCAAAAACAGAGGTTCCCAAACTTTTTCACACTGCGCCCCCCTTTTAAACAAATTAAATCCTTTGCAAAGTTTTGAATGTTAACTTGAGGTTTTCGCATGAAATTGCTTAAAATGTTGATTTTGAGATTTTTTGACAAAAATATTTCCTCTTACCATCATGATTTTGAGGTTTTTGACAGAAAATTGTCAATTTAAAGTTGATTTTGAGGTTTTTTGACTAAAATTAGGCATCGCAAATGTTGATGTCGAGGTTTTTGGACGAAAATTAGGCTTTAAAAATGTTGATTTCGAGGTTTTTTTTGACGAAAATTGGGCTTTTTAAATGTTGATTTTGAGGTTTTTTACGAAAGAAATTGCACTTAAAACGTTAATTTTGAGATTTTTTTTTGACAAAAATTGGTCTTACAACCATGATTTGGTGGTTTTTGACGAAAAATTGTCAATTTAAAGTTGATTTTGATGTTTTTTTGACGAAAATTAGGCAATTAAAAATCATGATTTCGAGGTTTTTGACGAAAATTTGGCTTTATGAATCTTGATTTTGAGGTTTTTGGACGAAAATTAGGCATCTTAAATGTTGATTTTGAGGGCTTTTTTGTTTTTGCTTTTTGACGAAAATTTAGCTTTTAAAATGTTGATTTTGAGGTTTTTGGACGAAAATTGGGAATCATAAATGTTGATTTCGAGGTTTTTTGACCAAAATTAAGCTTTAAAAAGGTTGATTTTGAGGTTTTTTACGAAAATGTGGCTTTTAAAAAGTCGATTTCGAGGTTTTTGGACGAAAATTGGGCTTCATAAATTTTGATTTCGAGGTTTTTTGACTAAAATTAGGCTTTACAAATGTTGATTTTGAGGTTTTTGACGAATTTTTGGGGATTTTTGCACACACAAAAATCTTGAGCCCCGGGGACAGCTTACGCCCCCCAGTTTAGGAGCCACTGAGCAAAAATAAAAAAAAAACTGACCCGGGGGGCGCCGCCTCTATGTATTCATGGGGGGGGGGGGCGAGGGTGGGTTCTGTCCACCCCCCTCCCCCCCGGGCCAGTCCGCCCCTGGAAATATGAAGTTCGAAGTGGTGTAGTCGAGTCGATATCAAAATCCTACATTGCAATCAACGGCCTAGTAGGTTCTGGGATAGTGGTGGTGGGAAAATGGTGGAGATAGTGTTGGAGGGATGTCATTTGGGAGAATTTGGGGATGGGAGTGATTGGGGAGAATGGGGAGTAATTGTGGTGTGAGGTGAGGTCCAAACCAGGCCAAAAAGATTCCCAAACCAGCCTATGATGGGTCCAAAAGGGTTCAAACAAGCTAAAACCAAAGGCCAAAAATACTAACAACTCCTTTCCCCTTACTCACAATCTTGCCTCAACTACTTTACCTCCCATCAACCAGCAATGCCCTAAACCAGGCCACTTCTATCCCCCTCTCAACAAAACCCCAACTATAACCTCAATAAACTCCACAAAATACGTCTCCCCATTTACCCATTTAGTGGCCCCAATCCAGTTCATCTTTTCCTCCAACTCGAAATCCCCCATTTTACCCCCAGTATATCTCTTAACACCCCAAACCGACACCCCATCACTTATCCCTTATCATCTTAAAAATACTATTTTTATTGCAACCTTTAAAAAAAAAAAGTATTGTTTTATTTATTTTTTTGTCTTCTCCCGGCACCTAAAGGGGAAAGACGAAAATGTCTGGGACAAGGACAAAGCCTCGTAACAAATGAAAGCCGATGGGTTGGCTTGAATTCTTGGGCTTCTTCCATCTGTCATCATTTGTAAAAGGGGGGCCCCCTCTTCTTTCTCTTTATACTTTTAAGTTTCTCGCATTTCCTTCCCATCAATCCTACGTCCACTATTTCTTTTTCCCTCATGTGAATGTTTACATTTGAATATTTTCAGCCGATGCTAAAGAATGGAAATACAAAAAAATAAATCAGCAAGAATCATGAGAAGAATTCAAAGAAAAAGGGATGCTCTGAGGGTCTGTTGAGGGAAAAGCACATACCTGAAGACATCATTGAGAAAATGAAGTACTTACCTGAAACAAAACAAAATATTGAAGAAATTTTTCAAATGGGCGAATAATGACCTACTATATTGCAGGCGAGAAAGGCAATGGCTTTTAACTAAAAACGTAGCGATTTCTTTGTTGTTTTTGAGAAGATTGTGACTTTTAAGGTCTTAACCCAAGTTTATCTCTAGAAGAAAGTTTGATGGACGTGGGGCGTAAATATTTTACGAGCTCTAACCTTTTTGTTTCCGATAGTGTATCACGAAAAAAGGGCCATTTTCGGAATCTTTTGCTTAGTATTCAGTTCAGGCGATTTTTTAAATCTTTGATTCAACCGAGTTGTGGCGGCAATCTACCAACGCTATCTACCGCCACTCCCTGGGACTAGATCAAGATTAAAAAGGTCACCGCTAGGAGCGCCACGGACACGGAAAAATATAATTTCGATATTCTGTAAATATTCAAAATTCAATAAAACAAGATTAAAAACGTAATACAATGTATAAAAACGATAAAACAAAATGTAAAGATTGATTTTTTATAATAAAAGCTCGGCAAATCCCTCCGGCAAGCGTGGACCTTTCTCATTGGCCGAAGAGTTTCGACCAATCAGAATCGGCCACGCTCCATATAAATAGGAGCGGATTGAGCGCATTTGATCAGTCTTTCTCGAGACTACAAAGAGTTTATATCACTATACAACCGCAAAGAAACACACACTGCCAGTGAGTCACTAGAGCCCGCCGAGAAGAAATATCCAGTGAAGAAAAGAAGAATCGCCGGCCCTGTTGACGACATTTCGACCATCTCTCGCTTCTCTCGCAAGACGTCTGATTCGTCCAGCCTCGCATCTTCCTTCCCCTTTCTCAAACGACCGAAAGGATTTACCACGCCACTGAGCTTGACGTGGAAATCCCGGTACGTCCGAGAGACTCTTGTCGGCCCTTTTCTCGACCAGCATGGTTTTTCTGCCGTTTCCATAAAAAACGACTCAACTTCCCGGACCCCTTTTTGTGCCGCCTGTTGCCCAACAGGTCCCAAACACGTGCTCCCTTACAAGGAGAGTGTTGAGTGCACAAAACCTACTCCTCTGTCCAGAGGTCTGAAACCTATACCCGAAAGGGGCGGTTGAAAGTAGGGTCCTTTAGAAACAAATAACACGTTAGCGATTCGAAACACTCCACGACGAACGCTACATTGGTGACCCCGAAACAGAACGCCTAACAATGAACGATCGGAACGCCTTGAATGCTCAGGACGGCGCGTATGATCAGAATGACCCGCCGGCCGATCCCGTTCTACCACCTCCGGCAGAGCCCATACTGCCTCAGGCACAGGCCCAAGCAGTCCATGCGGTAGGACCATCACCAAAAATTCCTGCATTCTGGCCCACTGATCCCTCTCTATGGTTCGCTCAAGTAGAAGCAGTATTCGCAACGTCGAGAATAACGGCCAGTGTCACAAAATATCAGCTGGTAGTCGCACATTTAGATTTGACTCAATTACGCCAGGTTGCCGACATAATTCGAACTCCCGGCGCTCAGCCTTACGAGACTTTAAAAGCACGGTTACTCACCACCTTTGAGGAAAGTGAGAGCTCAAAAGTGAAGGCTCTTTTGGAAACAACGACTCTAGGCGACGAGAAACCGTCACATTTCTTACGCTCTATGCGTCAAAAGGCGGGAACACTCATTAACGACGAACTGTTGAAAAACCTATGGTTAAGAGCGTTACCCAAGAGAGTTCAGGAGATACTTGCGACTGTCGAAACGGACGACCTGAATAAATTGGCCTTAACTGCCGATAAAATCACAGAAGTCGAGCCACCTCCAGTCTACGCTATCAGCCCCGCGAAGTCTCCACCGCTTGAGTCATTAGTCAGTGAACTAGCTAAACAAGTAGCTGACTTAACCAGAAAATTCGAAAATCTCCAACAGCATAGTAAAAATAGAAGCCGAAGTCGATCCAAGACACCCGCAAGGACGCAAGAAAGCACGCCGACCGAAGGGTCGGAGAAAATATGCTACTACCACCGCCGCTTCAAGGAAAAATCCACGAAGTGCGTCACGCCTTGCGCCTTTCAAAAAAACTAATATCACCGGCAACCGAACGGGCGGACCTTGCCGGAAACATTGATTCCATTTCCGCCCGTCTTTTCGTCACCGATCTGACCAGTCAAGCTACTTTCCTAATAGACACCGGCGCGGCAGTCTCAGTTATCCCGAAAGACAAATCCACTCGTCTTCAGACCGATTATTATCTTTACGCAGCAAACGGGACCAAAATACCGACGTTCGGAACTCGCTCCATCACCCTCGATTTCGGCCTTCGGCGCCCTTTCAGGGGAGATTTCATCATAGCAGACGTCAGAAAACCAATCATCGGCGCCGATTTCTTAAACCAACATGGTCTCCTGGTCGACATACGCGGCAAACGAATCACCGATAGAGAAACTGGACTGTATTGCAAAGGACGCACCGACATAGCAATCATCGAAACGCTTTCTACGATTCCTCCAGATGTTCGTTTTTCACGCATCTTAGCTGAATTCTTAGACGTTACGAAACCTACGTTTGCTCCCGGTTCCATTAAGCACGACGTCCAACACTACATCGAAACTTCCGGCAGCCCAGTCTCAGCAAAAGCTCGACGCCTCCCACCAGCGAAGTACGATGCGGCAAAGAAAGAATTCTCTCGTATGATCGCAGTTTGAAGATCTTGTCGTTTCTGTCGTTAGACGTCTGATTCGTCCAGCCTCGCATCTTCCTTCCCCTTTCTCAAACGACCGAAAGGATTTACCACGCCACTGAGCTTGACGTGGAAATCCCGGTACGTCCGAGAGACTCTTGTCGGCCCTTTTCTCGACCAGCATGGTTTTTCTGCCGTTTCCATAAAAAACGACTCAACTTCCCGGACCCCTTTTTGTGCCGCCTGTTGCCCAACAGGTCCCAAACACGTGCTCCCTTACAAGGAGAGTGTTGAGTGCACAAAACCTACTCCTCTGTCCAGAGGTCTGAAACCTATACCCGAAAGGGGCGGTTGAAAGTAGGGTCCTTTAGAAACAAATAACACGTTAGCGATTCGAAACACTCCACGACGAACGCTACACGAGTATTTATAGGCGATAAATAAAATATGTCGATTTTGTCCCCCCGGAAATGGATACTTTTTGTGTTCAGAAAAAAGTTTTTTTTTTCGGTTATAAAGTCCGGCTTGAAATGGCTAATACTTCCATTAACGGAGTTCTTAAAAGCTCTCGAAGATAGAGGCCCATTGTCGAAGACTGGAAGGGCGGAAAGGGCTCTTTTCAATAAAGGGAGGAACGTTTTGAAATACAGGGCACACACGATTAGAAGCGAGATAAGCTCGGGTCGAGAGAAAGCCAGATTATGGAGGATAATGACTTTTCGATAGTGTTCTTTCAACGAAAAAAGGGGTCTTCTCGCATTATTGCACGGAATAGAACTCTATTTACGCTTTAGCACTTCCAGTTAAAGCGAAAACTCCTTTTTAGCTGTGGAGGTTCGAAAGTGGCGCAGTATGACGTAGGTGGTCATCTCAAGAATCTTGAAAATTGGGCAAACCCTATTGCACGATTGACCTCCCCATGCTACAAAATGAGAGTCCACATCCTAAATTCTGAATTTCAATATTAAACTACGAATTTCATGAAATATATTCATTATCTTTATGAACTTTTTCTCTTTTTCTAAAGACAAGAATTTCCAGAATGTTTCGTCTGAGAATTTTCTTAAGTTGGCAACCGTGAATATAAATCAAAAATTAGATACTCATCGTCGCGTAAGAAGTTGTTTCGTAAGAAAAGGGGAGACTTTTGTGTTAAAAGAAAAGAGATCATTTTCTTCAAATATTAAAGGTCCCTTTTCTCGTTTGAGGTGCCTATTCCGGGAGGCCTTCTCATCTTGATTATGTTGTTCGGGACGATTCTTCCTATTTTAACACCCTCGGAACCCGCCCGGCCGGAAAGTTTTCTCTCGCCGTTTTCATTGTCTTTTTCAAGACGGAGGCGCTTACATAAAATTTTCCTTCGCGTTGGGGGGTCCGCTGCTTAATCTTCCCGGCACTTTTCGTGTCTAACAAGATGTTCTCGCTTTCTTAATTGTTTGAAACACACTTTCTAACTCTTATTAACACCACCCCCAACTTTTGAGCCGGCCCAGAAAATACTTAAGAACGACTAACCTACTTTTCTACTCGTATAAATTTAATGAGAAGATAACAAAAATGCCATCACCTCCTTCCCGGTTTATATACAACCCTTTGTACTGCCCCTATTATAATAAAACAACCTAAAATGCAATCTTGAAGGAAATTTTGAATTTGAAACTTAAGGGTTTAGAGGGATAGTTCTACAATCAAAATACTCCTTCCTCAACCCTTTTTACCCACATCCCATATTACCCCTAACTTTTCTATCTTGTATAGGATTCCCCCATAACTATCCCCCTAACTTCCCTAACTTTGGTACCAAAAATTCCTTATCAACTTTACCCCAAATTCCTCTTCAACTGTTCCCCCAACTTCCCTAACCATTCTTACCCCAAATTCCTCATCAACTATCCTCCAACTTCCTCAATAAACCAATATCTCTTCAACTCTTTAAGTTGAAAAAGTAAAATATTTAGGAGTAACTGTGGACAATGGCCTAAATTGGGATGATCATATAAAAGAATTAAAAAAGAAGCTACGCTATGTTCAAGCAAAAATATTTCACCTGAAATGGTTTCTCCCAAAGGAGACATTATTAATAACGTTTAAAGCTCTTTTTGAATCCTTGACAAGGTATGGAGTGCTATGGCAGTGCTGCTGATGGAAAGTTAAAAGCAATAGACAGATTACAAGATAAAACACTCCGATGTAGGTATAATGGGGGAAAGCAATAAAAAGCAGAATAAAATAATGAGCAATACATTATATCCGAAAGAATACTATGTGATGAAGTTAATTTTTTATTTTTATAATAATTATTTAGAATTTGTGGAAAAAAAGGAAACTAGAAATACGAGGAATGAAGATAAATTTTTATTACTTTATGTACGAAATAATTATGGAGAAAGGGAAAAAATGTATACAGTACAAAAAATATTCAACATAATACCTATAGGTATCCGAAATTCCTCTTCAGCTATTCCCCAACTTCCCTAACTATGTATATTATTTGTGTTCAATGTTCGGCCAGCTTTTATTTTTTTTAGCGGATTTTTTAATTTTTGGTTGAGGGTTTCGAAACACCCAACCGAATAAAAATCAAAAATTCTCTAACAGTATAGCTAGGTACCCCAATTCTTCTTTCACTATTATCTACACCAATTACCCTCATTTCCCATGCTACCACAATTACCACCATCACCCCGAATTACCTCTAGATCTTTTTACTCTACCATCAAACACAGGAGCCAAAAATTACCTCGAAAAACTCAATTCTATAGTCAACTCAATTTACGAGCGAAGTAGTACTTCCTAAGCTTATCGTATTTTTTTTACCACAAAGGATCCCTGAAAACACTAAACTTTTACGATTAGAATCACGTGTGGAAATGCTTTGCCCCTTTCAAAAACCCTTCAAGGGTTTTGTGCATAATCGGGATTTAGTGGTCTAATGTTTCGTGCGTTAACCCTCGGACACGCGATATTTATTCGTGCCAAATTTTTTTTTATTTATAAAAATAATAATCTCGAGCATAATTTCGTTAGAAACTTAAAGTAATTCGTTTGACTTTAACGGATGTTTCAAAAAGAAAAGACGTGTTCGGAGGGAGTTCGAAAGTGAACGAGCGGAGGAGGGGGCGCTGATAGATAGACGTAATTTTGGCTTTAAACACGCCTTTCCATCACTTAAGCCCCGGCTTTCTCAATAAGGAGGCCCAAATTGCTACCTCCTGAAACAGCGAAATCGACGAGCTTCTCGGAAAAGGTTTTTAACATCCGAAAAACTTCTCGAAATCATCAATTTACCAATCAAAACTCACTTGATTGTTTAAAAGAAAAGTTCATTATCGTGTCTGAAAAATAATTTTCTTTTTTCTTTTGTATATTTCATGTTGTAAAGGAAGTAGAAACGTCTTCTTATGAATAAAACATTGTAGACACGAAGGGATTTTTTATTTAAAATACTTGTATGCAAAAATACTTGTTAAATATTAAAATGTTGAGTTGTGGGTTGCAACCAGTGCTGACAATGCCATCCCTTTCCCCGAAATTACAATTCCAACCGTGATTTCCAAGCTACTTTTTCCAAAAAAGCCCAATTGAAAATTTGTATCCCACAAAAAAATATTAGGTTATAAAGTTTCACTCCCAGATAAGGGTGGGGATGTAGAATGAATTAATAAAGTCACACAGGGGAAAGTCTGAGAGGGCGTAAAGTGCACTCCTAATGCGAGTTGATACCTAGTAGAGGCCTCCCAACACTCCTTTTCAACATTAATATATTAATTATAACTTTTTAACCCCTCTAGAAAAGTTATATTTTGTTAAAGGATATTAGTTAACGCCCCATACTTTTTTATCCTGTTTTCATCATTCTAAAAATATAAAGTTCTTTAATTTTTTTAATTGTTCCCATGTTTTTGTTTAAACATTTTTGAAGACGTGCTTTTAAAAAAATTCAGAAAAAAAAATAAAAGGTCGGAGCTTTCTCAAAATTAATGAAGGGGCCTTAAAAAAAATCCTTTTCCCAGTGTGCGACCATAAACAATTTCATTACTCTTGGAAAACATCTTTTAATTAATTTTCCGACGGCGAGAAATGTTTGGTAACTTAATACAAGACCGAAATTAATTTCGCCTTTCCTTTCAACGTAAAGCGACCCCTTATCCTATTTTACGCATTTTTCGGATTAATCAATACGATAGGAAGATTTTGAAGTATTATTTGAGATTAAATGTCATTTTTGTCGTTAAAAGGTTGGATTTTTGAAAAGGAAAGGCGTTCCGCTAAGCCACGTAAAACCCCTAAAATTTCAAGTTTCAAGAGAAACTGGTTCCTCGATCTCGGATTGACTTGAAATTTTAAACAGATCTTCACAATGATAGGAAGCCCTAAAAATTTCAAGTCGATCATTCTATCGGGAGCCGAGGTGGTTCGACTTAGTATGTAAAAAACAAATTGGGTTAAATGGCTGAGTAAAACCCTAGGCTAGGGTATCCTATCTTAATCCGGCCTCGAGTTATGATTTTTTAAAGATTTTTTATCTAAAAACGCGTTTTTTCACATAAAACCGTCAATATCTCAAGTATCCTTAATAATTTCACATTTCTGACGCCAGATTTGGAATCAGCGTTAAAGTTTGCTTGAGAAATGTTAGTTTGTAACCATCCATTATAGCTAGAACAACAAAAATTAATTTTTACGAAACTTTTTTTTTTTTTTTTCAAAATTTCGCCAAAACTGCATATCAAATTCTAAAGATTTCCAGTTTTTTTTTTAAAACTTATTCATTTAAAGACCTTTTTAACATCGAAAGAAAAAATTGCGTAGCATTTTTACTTGGAGAGCTATACAAGCATGAAACATCAAAAACCGTCCACCTATTTTCTAATGTTAAAAATAAATCAACTAATCGACCTGTTTTTCAAGCGCCATCTTTAAAGAAAATAAAAAAGTGGTGATTTTTGTGGTACTACGTCACCATTGTAAATCACCTGTCAAATAATGTAACATAAAGAAATTTTTGAAAAATTCAAACTGATCAAAAATGGACAAATTAATCATTTTATACTTTTATATTTTACTTCGAAATTCACACGGTGGAAGCATACTTGAAAATGGAGCTTACGTAATCATGGAAGGGAAGTTCGCTGCGGGGGCCGTTTGGATTCATGAAAATAAGGTTCTATGTAGATGCTCTCAGGTAAATTACGGTTTTCAAAACATGAAAGTATTTTTATACATAGATCCATCCAAAAGTTATAAAGTCGATCGGATCATTTGTCATGAAGAATACGGTATCGAATTTTTGGACGGGAAATCTGTTTCAAAAAACGACTACGCTATGGTGATCACGGTTGGAAATTTTCGTCCTTTGATTTATCCAAAAGCTAATAAATTCAAATTCGACTCGAGAGACGACTGGCAGGTTGACAGACTCGACGAAGATTTGGAAGAGATTTTGGACGAACACGAACGACAGAATGATTCGTGCGATATCGTTTTTTATCCATCCGGCGATTTAAGAGAATTTACCACTTTCCGTCCTGATCCTCGTAATTGCACGTTGGCTCCTTTGAAAATTTGCGAAGAATCTTTTAAAAATACAGGCCAAGATTTGATCATCAACTTTTTTTTGAAGAATCAATTCGAGAAGCTTCGATGTCTCATCCTCGACGGTGCCGAGTGCCCTTCGAAGATCAAAGAAGGGTCCGTTATGATCGATCGGAAATACTGGGGCCTCTTCTTCAAATGCCATGGCAAACACGTCGTTTATAAGTCATTTGATCGTACCTATAGCTTTTTTTATGAATTCGGATTAACTTAATTTTTCATCACAATAAATTTTTAACAAACATAAGGTTTTTATCACTTCAAAATTTAAAGAACAAACTGAGGACGAATTTTCTCATGGGATTCACCATTCATTTGAAGGAAAAAAGAAAAATTAATTATGCCCTCAGGAAACGTTAGATACCTGAATTCTCAGCATCCCTAGATTTTTAATAAGTCCCCTCATATTTCATTTTTATTATTTTTTTCAATATGTCTCATTTATATTCTACATATCAAACGAAATTAATCTAAAAGCTAATTTTGAAATTCATACAAGAAACTTGAAGGGGGTAAAACAAAAATGTCATTTCTTCACAAAGCAATATTAGGAATAATAAACGAATTTCGACGAATTTTTTTACTGTAATTTCATCATTTTGAAGAGGAATACCTAAGCATGAAATGAAAGGATTTCGACAATATGAGATTTTATTTGTTTTTATAACATAAAAGTCCCAACTTCGCGTTTTCGGTCTACCGGGGCTACCCGTTTTACGAGGTAGAGTCTCGGTAGATTTTCCCGCCATTTCTTGGTGTTAAGTTCGTTTTCATCATTTTTAACTAATTGAACTGTTATAATGAAGTCAGGTACGGATTTTTATCTCGCTCTAGTGTGAAACTTGTTAACTACTCCTGATACAAGAGGCTGATAAGTGAGAAGTCAGAAGCACCTTGGGAAGCAAACTTCCTTAAAATGTCTCTATTTCACATTTTGCAAAAGACTTGTTTTTCTTTGGACTATATGGGTGAAGTGATTTTTTTAAATAAAACGTCCTATCAATAAGAAAATAGAGGAGTACAATAAGAGAAACGACTCAAGAGGTATTTTTATGATGAATAGAAATCAGGTTGAATAATAGGGGAGCTTCTTTAGTCGATTTATGCACGGTTTTATTGAAAGCGCTTGAAAAGTTTTTCTTCCCCGCATGAAAATACTTTTGAAAAAGCGACCAAGTTCGAGATGAAAAATAAGAAAATTTAGTAAAATGTAATTTTAAAACGTTTGAGAAAAAGGGGACTTTTAAATTTATTTCCGAGAAAAAACTGAATATTTTTCTAAGGCGAAACATATCACTTTAGAACGTTTTGAGACGTGAATTAATTTGCAGGTTTTCTGACGTGTTTTCCCTGTCCGCTGGAGCCTTTCGAGTCGTCTCACGTTCGTGAGTCGTCAATGAAAAGGGGGGTCGGAGAGAAAAGGGGGCGGGACTCCCTTCAGACGGATGTTGTTTCATGAATTTTAAAAGCGGGGAGTTAAATTGTGTGTTTAATTCAAAGGTGGAAAGATTGTCTTGATGTTAATTATTTTTAACAACCGACTGTGAACAACGTGACCTGAACCAGTCAAAATCGTCTCTCGTTTATCATTTTTCCCCTCCCAGGGCCTCTTACGGAAAAAACACACATCACTGAAGCTGCACCCATTCTTGAATTAACAAGTACTCTTCCCTAACAAACTCCCCCCTCCCAACGCAGGGGGTGGGAGGATGTGGTGAGGTGAGGGGAGGTATGAAGGTTAGAGGGTGGTTGTGAATGAAGTTGGGGAGATTAGGGGTAATTCCTATTTCGATTTCTGCTTAACAACGTCAAAAGCCTCGAATATAATATATTATAGAAAACTTTGAATAAAAACGGCGTTGCCTTGAAATTTGAAAATTGACGTCGCAAAAAAAGAATATGGCGCTATCAAAGGCCTTTCTTTGATAGGAAAAACGTAAAATATTCAAGTTTATTTGGTTCTTGCGAGGGCTCAGATGGCCTATCCCCTCCGGAGGGTCTATCTATATGATATATTGGACTCCGTGCATGATTTACCAGGACGCGTCAGCATGAAGAATCACTCAGTTGAACCGTTTTGTTCTTTTTTCGCTCCTCCTCTCTTTTTCCGATGATAAATTTTTTTTGTACTTACGTAATTGTCTGCTAAGTCTGGATGGTTGGGTTGAATTCCGTCATCGAGGATTGTGACGACGACGCCCTTGCCGGTGTAGCCTTTCGCCCAGGCTGGGGCGACGTTCATATCGAGCCCCCCGTCCGCTCCACCATTCTGAAACAAGAAAAGGATCAATAATTATCGTTCCTGAGCTATAATTAAACTGATTAAAAATAGAGGGCGTTTCAAACATGTCATGAAAGGTGATAAATTCGTTTTTGCGACAAATAGCCATCAGGAGCCGTAAATAAAGGGTTGCTCGCTCGTCCAGTACAGACCCCCGGTAATAAAACATACACTTAAATATTCGTCGGGTCGAGAGAGAAAAGAGACATTAGCGTCACTGACACGTCACGCAACTTGTCAATTTAAACGAAGGGATTACAACACATAAAAATAAATTTAAAAATAAACCACTAAAAATAAAAACAAAAAACAGACCTTAACGATTTTAGTCTACTTGGAGGGGAAAAAAAAATTGTGCCGAAACCCGGGATCGAACCAGGGACCTTTAGATCTTCAGTCTAACGCTCTCCCAACTGAGCTATTTCGGCTGATGGCTGATCACGGCCTATTAGTTGTCATGTCACCGTGGCCGTCCATAAACTCATTTATGAACCAATAAAATGACAATTTTCGAAAATCAATACAATACGAAAATAAGATTTTTTTTTTTTAAATCTTTGAAAAAAGGAACAATTTCTGCCTAAAAAGGGTCTTCCTTCAAAATCTGCTTAAAGAGGGTCTTCCTTCACGCTATAGGTTTTTTAAGGTATTTTTTCGTTCTATACTATTAGTTCTTTCAGAAAATCTACCTAGATTTTTTAGATTTTTTTCAGAAAATCTACCTATTTTTTAATTCTTATTTGCCATTCATTTGGCGGCAATTTGACGGTGAGGCTTGACAAGTTATCTCCTTAAAATGGTTAAAAAAAAAAAAAAGTTAATTTGGAAAAAGGAGGTCAAATTTTGGTAAATGATAGGTCAATAATGAATAATGATGATGTTCATATCTAAATTACAATCGCTCGCAGGGACACTAATAAAATTACCTACTAACCCACTAGATCATCAATAGCATCGAACGTTACGTTATGAGTTATGACGTATTTCAATGAGATTGGAGATAAAAAAATATTCGATAGATAAGTGCGGTCAAAGACCTCAAAAATGGTTAACGTTTTTTCCATATTATGATGGTATATTTTTGCGTTTTTGATTGGTTGGGAAAAAATTCGGGGCCCTACAGACCTCTCCACAAAAACACACTTTTCATTTCTTCCAATATCCCTCTGTAGTCTAGACTGTTTTTCGTTCATAAAAGGGACTTTTTCTTCTATAGAGGGTCTTTGTCGTCTATAGAGAATCTTTGTCGTCTATAGAGGATCATTATTTTCGATGAAAGGGTCTTTATGGTCTATGCGGGGCTTTATTGTCTACAGAGTGTTTTTCGTTGATGAATGCTTATTTTTCGTCTATAAAGGGTATTTTTCATCTATTGAAGGTCTTGGATCAACGCCCCCCCCACAATATCTCTACATAACCCCTACCTTCCTCGAAACCCCCTAACCTCCCCCACATTCTACCACTTCATAAAGCTCCTATCGCCTCCCCTGCTGACCTCGACCATGCTCCAACCCCCTTAACTTTCAAGCCCACCTCCATCCATATTCCCCCTCCCACCACCAACCCTCGAAGATTTTGTGAAATATTGATGAAAACTGCATCCCTGAAGTGTTCCGATAAAAAGTTGAGACTCAGGGTCGTCATGACGACCAAGTCATGTCCGATAAAAGCCAAGGGTCATTTTGACCCTAAGACCTCTCTTTTAAATCTTCCTAAAATCGATGGTTTGAGAGTAACTTCCTTTTTGAGAATGTTATCTATCTCAAAAATGAACAACGTTAATGTTATTGAACTTTACCTATAGTCTATACACTCGTAAAGATAAAAAAGAGTCAAATAAAATGCTTGAGATAAAACTGGTATTCAAAATGTCTCGTTAAAAATCACAATTCAAGGGAAAAAGGGAAAAAGAACCGCCGGAAAAAGATCAAATTAGAAAAATCGGAGGGAACACAATGAGGAAGGTCAGCCGAAGGAGATTGGCTTCTTGTGCGGGAGGGAGAAGAGCCAGAGCGCTTGAATTCAAAACGTGATAAGGGTTCTAATGAACAAAGAGCCTCGAGGACTGGACCGGGTTTTGTGAGCGAGATGGAACGGGGTCGGGCGGAGGGGAAGGGGTGGGTGGAGATTTTATTGGCTTGTCCGCCTGTTGTGCGACCGTCGTTCTAGAATTGTAAAAGCGGCGAGGGACGGTCCCCGGGAAATGTGGCAGTCAACAATGCCACACATCCCTCCCGGGATTCGGTGACAGGGGGTAGACACACTGGACCAGCGAGAGAGAGGGAAAAAAGAGGACTTTCATCCCAAATGAATTCCGGGTTTTAATTATCCCTTGATTTTTTAGAAGGTCCCTCTATTGTATTTTCCAGCTTCGTTCCGGAGAACAAGTAAAGTAAAAAAAAGAGACACCAAAAAATTTCCTTTTTCTAAATAAAGACGACTTAATTATGCTCAACAAGTATTTTTAAAAGGGTTTATCTTCTCTTTTTTATAATTTCTACGTCAAATTTTGTTCTCCTTTTGTCTACCCGTCAATTGTGACGAAACAAAAGCATGGGAAACGTCATGTTTGAATCATTTATGAATGGAAATTATTGTCACCTTGAAATGCAATACCTAACAAAAGACACGACAACTTACCTTGACGATATTATTTAAACATTTTGTCGCTCCAATGTATATGTACCGCCGAAACGAGTAGTAGAGTCTAGAAATCAAAGCCTAGGCCATAATTTTCAATTTAACCTAGTTATAAAAAAAATCTAATTAAAATTTCTTTTCGTAATTTCACGCTTTTCTGCTTCAGGATTTCATATGCCACCTGCATAAATATCCGGATTTTAAAAAAATAATCAAACTTCCGTTTGAAAAAAAGGTTGAAAAAGTTAGAAGGGGATAAAAAAAAAAAAGGTCGATCACGAGCGTAGAACACCAGGGCCAGGAAACGGTTTTTATCACGGGTTTCCAAGCCTTCCTTCCCGCCCTTACACCCGAGTCCTAGAGGCAAAAAGCGTTTACAAGTTTCCGAACCCCTCATAAGCAATTAGTACGAAATCCACTCTCCTGAAAAGCAATAGCTTATAAAATCGAGTAAAAAAGGTTTATTCAAGACGAAAAAGAAATTCATTTTTTATCCTTTTTACATATTTAAATTATTCTTTGAGTTAAATAATGCACAGTTTTTTTACACTGATATTTTCTATTCAAGGCTTTTTAGACATAAAAAATATTGAGGATGTATTTTTTATGAAAATGGTGATGGATTGATTTCGCCCCCTCGTTCATAAATTATTTCAAAATGTTTAATCAGTAAGGGCAGCTTTCCATAATAGACTCATAAATTAATTAATTTTCACGAATATTTTATTATTAAAATGTCATTATAACCTTATTAGAAGTGAGTTTTGAATTAATTTTTGTCGCTAATTTGGTTTTTAGGATCGATCCCTTCGATTTAAAACCTTTAATCGCGTTTCGAAGTACAAATGAGAGTTTTCGCTCAGACTGTGATTTCAGCGGTTTTTGTCTGAAAGGGTTTGTTTGAAAAGAAGGCGGCGGAGGGGTGGAAGGGATCCGCCGGGTTGGTTACCTTTTCACTTTCCAAGTTTCTTCATTAATTCCGGCGTTTCTGAGACAAATGAACTGAGTCGTGCTTTTCGACTTAAATCAACCCCAGACTCGACCCCCCTCTCTTCCCATCTTTTATTTTACCAACGACACTAATTTCAAACCCACTTTTCTGTGATTAAACAAACCTCTGACGTCTGACATCCTTCTAATGTAATTTAAAGAACTACAAAATAATGTTAAAATTATGAAAAAATTGAAATTTACACTAATTTTTATTTTAAATTGTATGTATTTTATTAAAATATTGCAATTTCTAAAGTTCGCTAATGACCAGAGGTTGCTAATCGATGATTTTGTTCAATCGAAATGTCCACAATTGTCAAACATTTTTTGAGCGCCATACATGGCTCCATCCATCTCGATGGTGTAGCATTCATTTTGAACATAATTAATGAAACGTTCGTCTTTTTCGTCGGCGCAAAACCACTTTCCACCTATTTTAGAGACATTCTCGACAAGAAAATCGTATAAATCGTTGCGAAGGTCTTCTGAAGTATAAAGGCATTCTTCTCCGTCGTTTTCACTGCTAATCAAATCATAAATAGCCGGAACAGAATCATCAAACACTATTTTGAGATGTTCATAACAATTTTTGATTTCTTCGAGTCCTTCGTTCTCCGACATAGTGGAAGTCTAAGAAAACAGTATATTAAATTATGGTATTTATAACTAAATATTGTATTTATTATACTACTGCACTTTATGCCCCTTAATAGCTGCATGAATGCTATAATTTTTTAGATAGATTTTGGTCCTTTTTAGCATGACTTTTGATCCTTTTTGGTCAAATTTCTTTTTCAAAGGGCCATTTTTAGCTTGATTTTTAAAACCTTTTTCGTCAAAGCCCTTATTAGTAAGATTTTTTTGACTTACAATTACACAGGCTGTGAAGCACAAAAAAATTGATACACGACCCATCATCGAGAACGGAAGATTATGATGCGGTACACTGTGGTTAATAGGTTTTTGGGAAGAAAGGGAAATGAAAACATTAGAGCGCAACTAATATACATAGCGATACTGAGTTATTACCTATATCAAAAGATAATACCCAAACTAAAACACAGAGTGTAATATATAATGTCTTTTTATTAATTTATGTATGTATTTCATTTTATTATTTTTTCTAATCACTGACGTGGTCGTTCTATCGTCTTTTATTTTATTCCTAAGTATGTATTTTCAGTAAGAAATATTTTTATACATAATAGGTCATTCTAAATGGGATCAACCGATAAGATCGGTATGAATTATGATGAATGACCAACAAAAGGTGGTTACGGCTTACCAAATAATAAAAGTAGGAAATTTATAATAAACCGATAGTCGCATAAATAAAGAAATTTTTGGAATCTAAAATTTTCTTTTTCCTTTTGTGGAGAGACCAACTATTTTCACGATGAGTGATACTCCACCAACGACGACAAGAAATGATATAAAAGTAGGAAATTTATTTAAAATAAGACCACTTTTAGTGTTATCCAGTGTAATCCAAAATCCCCATATCTGGCAACAGTGTTAGGCTGTTAGGTACGCACAAAAGTGAAGCTTAAGAGGACGTTTCCTCAGGAAACTGTGATTGATACAGCTTTGTAGTGAATAATAAAAAAGAAAAGGGTGGAAAAAAAAAGGTTTTTTCCAACTCCCAGTCCACAGCGGAAGAGCGATTTGTCAACAATGTGACAGTCCATTTTTATATTTTATTGTTCATCGGAAGAATACATCCAAGATTTTTTCAAATAAATGTTTTAATATATTATAATTTTATCCTTGTTTCAAAGAATGGTAATGCACTACGTTTCTAATGATATACATATGTAGTTAGTCCCAGAATATAACCTTTTGTTATCAGTGATAAACAGCGAAAACAAATTAAGTCCATTTTCGTACGAGTGAGTATGCTTTCAGAGCGTGAAACTTAAACTTGCTTAGCGCTGAATATGTTAAACAACTTTGATAGCTGTCGAACGGTGTATTGATTGCTTAAGTCGCTTAAAAATTGAGGAGGTTATGAATGTTTAAAGAAAAATTAGGCCTACTGATTTATGTATTACATTATTCATGGATCGAATAGGTGCCACCGAGCGCGAGAGAGTCTAGGTGGCGTTGATCGAATCCGGCCTAAAAATTTTTCTTCCATTATAAAATTTTCATAAAAAAAATTTTTTTCACTCCCTCTAAGTATTGGAAAATGGAGAGAGGGAAAAATACCTTCTAAATTTTTTGAAACTTTTTTTTCCGTTCTCTTCTTTTGAACTTCAATTAAGGGTAATCCTTTAAAAGGGCCATCAATGATTGGTCAACGGCCTGAAAGGGGAGTTTAAAATGAATTAACGTGTAATTAAACTCCTTGTTTTAATTTTTCAAGCCGATTTCGAGTCGAAAGGATTGAAGCGGAACCCTGAGACTAATTGACGACGTGATTTTCAAGCATTTCAGGTTCAAACTTGCTCGTTTTATTCTGGCCTATTGGGTGCGCAGTCGGTCTATAGCCCTACCGATTCTTCTGCGAATTTTTTATCTGTGGGGTACATTAAGTATTTCACTAGGTCTAGGACCTTTTGTTATCAGTGATAAACAGCGAAAACAAATCGAGTGAATTTTCGTCCAAGGGAGTTTGCGCTCAGGGGATAAAAACAAGTAAAAAACTGGATTAGCAATGAATGATCTCGGTAGATATTTTTTTCAAAACCGTGGTCTCAAAACTAGAACGTCGAAAAGTCCGGAAAAAAATGATGGTTTGAATTTGCCCATATACTTTTTTTAAACGTCCTTTCTGATTTTCGTTAAAACCCCATGGAGTGTAGGAAAAAAATATGAGTGTGCGGAGAGGCGTTCCTCGCGTCATTAACCAATAATGTGGAATAGCGTCGATATCTCAGCCTTCTTGGCGAACGTGAACGGCATTAATGTTTTAGTTTTTTTACAATTTTTTTTCCCTCGTTGTCCCGAAAAAAAAGCTCCCCCCTTTATATTTATTCGGTATCGGTTCTTTCCCAATTTTCGACACCCTGAGAATTAAAGTAAGGCTTTATTTTCTTTTTTGTCGGAAGGTGAAATTGCGTGTGGGCTTTTAAGGTTAATAAGTCAACCTGGATGCTTTCGTGCAAGTCATCCTATGCATGTTTACATGGGCAATCACAAGACGCATTTTCACCTATTTATGATTTATGCGTCCTAAAAACATCTTAATTTTTTAACCACAAGGTTTTTCGTTGAAAAATCAGAATTTAAGTTGATAATTAGCCAGGCTTCGATTTTCACCAAGAAAAGGGCGATTTTGCTAAAAATAGCGCTTCTATGAGTAAAAGTTGTATTTACTCAAATAGTTGTGATAGGCGATGGGGGTTGAAGGGGATGGGAGATGGTGCTGGAGGTGGTGGGAGTTAGAGGAACATCTAGGAGAGTAGAGAAGGTGATGGGAGTGATGGTAGGTCTAGAAGGATAAGGAAGGTGATGGAGGTGGTGAGATGTCGAAGGAGAGCAAAGGGGGAGGTGGGAGTTGGGGTAGATCTAGGAGGGTAGAGGAGGTGATGGTTGTTGAGGGATGGTGGGGGTGGTCGGAGGGTCCTGGTGGAATCCCAGGAAGCCGTATTTAGTGTTAGTAGATAAGAGAAGTGAAGAAAGTTCCAGCTACCAAACCAGACCAGACCTTCTTTTAAACAATAAAACGATAGTAGTTTAAACTAATGAATTTTTTAAAATGTAAGTGGGATGAAGGTGGGAAAAACATGAATCGGGGATTAAAGGAAGCACTCAAGTTGATTGTGATAGCGTTTTCTGTAATTAAAACAACGTTGGAGAGACTAACGATTCAACAATGCGTTATTCCGTTGGGGGGGTCTATGGAAAATTCATTCCGTTTTTACCCCGTCCACGTCGAAAAGCTTCATTTTGAATATGCATCAACCTTTTCGCCATCCCAATAAATTTATATATCCCTTCCCAACAGGGAAAAGATTAATTTTTTCACCAGGATAGCCGTATATCACGATTTTAACCCTCTTATTATCGCACGTAGGATTGCGTCTATCTGCGAGAAAGCTCCGTGGATTTTTTTTTGTTTCACCCACTCTAAAAATTTGTTGCCGCCGTTAAGGAAGATTTAGTGAGTCCGAGGGGGCATTTTAAACAAAATACAACCGAGTGTCCTTAAACAAAAAGATAGAAAGGAGTTGCGGCTTTTTTTTCTCTCTCCAAGCACCTCTACATAAATTTATGTTGATAATAATTCTACACTCCAATTAATTTTATGCAAAATCCACCTTTACGACATTTTGTGTTTTATTTGCTTTTGTCCATATATATGGGACATCCTTTATGGTTTGGCCTATATTGAACCTTTTTTAGCGTTAGTGGAGAGGTCTGTCGATCCTCCAATTTTAGAGAAAGTTCCATTTTTGCAGACCCTCTTCCAGCACCAGACCAGTTTATGGCAAAAAACTAGGAATACAATGTGGACGGACCATTTGGAGGACTCGAGGACACTTATATTAGAATAAAAATGAATTTTTTTAACATTTTGTTTTAAAGCTCGTTTTAGCTTGTAGGAAAACGAAGATGAAAAGAAGAAGTTCGGGTCCTATTTGATTGCCTCCTGCGACTCCCTTAAGGTCAAATTCGTCCAAACTATCAGCATAAGTGTAATAGTAGCCGATACCATCAACACAAGCTCCGGCGGTACCAGAAAAAGTTCCGAAGACGAAGCCGTTGCAGAAAATAGGAGATCCCGAATCACCTCCGCAGGTCCCTTGGCCTTGTTTGACCGCTTTGACGCAGACGAAGCCATACGGCGCAAGGTCATCGCCGCCATACTTTCGGAGGCATTCGTGTCCGTCCATTGGAGCGGTTTCGACGGTCATCAAATCCCTGGTCGTACTTCTAGGATCGTCTTCGTTACTCTGACCCCATCCCATAGATATGCACGTTTTCTTATTTTTCTTCAAATCCTCCCAGGCTTTGAAATATCCTTCTTTGTCTCCAGTGGGAATCTTCATAACCTGCACGTTGGCATTCGTTTCTACTTCTTTGACCAAAGAAGCAACAGCGAGATCGTAAATGATAGGTCTTGACCTTCTGTACTTCGTTTTACTGTGATAAGTCACTTTTTCTAAACCGTACTTTTTCCCTTCAGGGCTGTCTATATTGACGACACCGACCAATGCAGAAAACCTGGTGTACGGAAATTCTTGTAGAGGATCATCATCGCTTTTACCATTGCCGCTGTAGTATTTGAAACAATGGGCAGCAGTTATGATACGTTTGACGCCAGCGAGGGTACCAGTGCAAAAACATTTTTGAGTATCAAATATGCAAACCGCAAAAGGGAATTCACCCAGTTTCGCCTTATTACCGCTCACGATTTTGTTATCAGCCGAAACGAGATGAATATAAAGAAAACACAAACAAAATTTAAAAAACATTTTTAGTTAATAAAAAAAATATGATGAAAGGTGATATTCTTTTGGCACGGTTGTAGTTGCTTTCGAGATTAAATTCTTTTAAACTTTTGGTGAAAAGATAGTAGAATCCGATGCCTTTTTCGCATTCTTGGGATCCAGCGAATGTTCCGAAGACGAAGCCGTTGCAGAAAAGTGGAGATCCGGAGTCGCCCGAGCATGGACCTTCTCCAGCCTTGACTGCTTTGACGCAAACGAAGCCGTCATCGGCAAGAGAGGGTCCCAAGTAGAATTTCTTACATCCTATATCGTCCACAGGTTTTGTTTCCATAACTTTGAGCTTCTGACTCGCACTAGATTCATCTGTGGACCTCTCCCGACCCCATCCCATAGTCAAGCACGTTTTTCCTCCTGAGATCAAATCGAGCCAAGCTTGCCTGAAACGATTCTCATCCGGTGCGGGGATTTTGATCAGAGCGACCTTCTCGTTGAGGGAAAAATCGGTTTTCGTTTTAGCCACGGCAACGTCATACATATCAGGGCGCCCTTGCCGGAACTTGAAACGGCTATGATACACGACATTTTCAATCAGCGACTTTTGACTTTTTGGATCTTTGTAGTCAACCGCGCCAGCCAGAATTGAGTACGTTGTATAAGGAAAGTCTTCGAATGGCTTGTCGTTTTTGAAACAATGCCCAGCGCTTATTGCACGATTCACGCTTATGAGGGAACCCGTGCAGTAGCAGTATCTCGAATCGAAGACGCATATAGCAAACGGAAACTCACCATCTTTTGCTTCTCTTCCGCCAACTATTTTTTGACACGATACCTCAAAAAACGGAATTATTAAATAATAGAGAATAAAAATTTTCATTTCAAATTGTAACATATGAATTTGGAACTGACCAAACTAAGTTTTTAACCAATTTGATATTCAAGTTTTCTATACAAGTTGACGACGCTGCAAATGGATATCAAGCTCCACCAAATAGGGAAAAGATGAGTTAATAGGTTAAGCTGGACACTTAAGAATAGAGTAGTCTCTTATCTCTTGGGGATCATCAAATGTCATTTTGAAGTGATTGGGCAGCACTGGGAGCCTATAGATGATAGGATATGCAATGCATATATGCCTTAGCACTTTAGGATCAACTACTGTTAGTTCCGAGATTGTCGTTAGTGCTGCCCCCCCAGCACAGGAAGCCAAGAAAAAGAGGTTAAGCAGTCACTTATCTCGTGGGGAGCATCAACTGTCTGGTTTTGCTACTACTAGGTACCCGAGCATAAAAAGAAAAGAAGAAAAAGAGGTTTAGTTGTCTCTTATATCGTACGCAGGAGTCCCCTTGCCTCACTCCCCTGGGGTTGGATGGGAACAACAGGACCACGAATTCGAAGTGGGCGGTCACTCATCCTCATTCTATTCACGGCCGATATGCCCCACTACCCCAGCACTGGAAACCTAGTAAGGGCTAAGCAATCACCCATTTCCTATGTTGCCATTCATTTAAACCATTTTTCCCTCACTTGCGACCCTCAAGGGTCCAAAAATGTTGTAAAAACTGATACGAGTGTTGAGATAAATGACGTCATGTCTTTTTAAAATATTCAAAGAGAGACGACTGACAAAGAGTTGAGTATTTTAATAATAAATCCTTTATCCACTTTTGTACGTCCTCCCATTCTGACCGTGTTCCGCCTCTTAAATTAAATAATTCACCGTTTTGTCCAGGAAGCTCGAAATATAAATCAGGATACACGGAACAATTAATTTTTTAAAACGAACTTTCTACACTGAATGAATAAAGAAAAGAGCATTTTTTTATTTTATTCCTTGAGATAACGTTTAAATGGATAAATGTGTACGTTGATAATAATCTTTTAAATGGTCGTACATTAATATTTCGACGTTATCGCTTTTCTGAAGACAAATGGAAGGCTATGAATACAATGTAATATTTAAACGAAGAAAACGCTCGGTATTTAGCGTTTTAGATGTCAAACGTTTGAATTGTAGGGGGGACGGTTTTTCGGAGGGGTCTGAATTGATGAGTATGGCGATCTTTCATTCTATAATAATTGAAAACTTGTCTTTTCCCGACGTTGAATATTTCCTCTTGTTAATTTCCCCAGGTCCTTCTCTCCTGCCCGAAATGAACAATGGCCCCCTCGGGACCCCGTAATTAGTCTCCCCGAGCTTTAAGCCCAAGTTTATAATTAGTGAGTCCGACTGGAAATAACAAAAGAGCGTCGAGGGGTGAAAGCAGTCGAGATATAACGCGTCGTTTCGAAAATAATTGCCAATTAATCGAACTTTTATGAAAACCTGGAGTTCTTGTTAAAAAACAATTCGGTCAATTCGAAATGAGGATGAATTTTATGTTTTTTTCTTTTAAAAGGTTTTGACATAGCGGTTTTTGGAGAGGTCCTTTGATAAAAGGTAAAAGAAAAGGTCCTGATTTGAAGCTATGTCAAAGGGAGAGGAGACCGTCCAGAAAGAGCCGCCACTCCTCTTAGCTTTTCTACAGTAACTAAATCACTTTTGTGGAATATACTGTAAGTCCTAAGAGGATTTCGAGTAAGGAGGGGATTTTTTTTTTCTCAAAATTCTTCACGTGGCCTTTTCTGGTGTTTTTCTTTTCGGAAAAAACATTCGGTGACCTCTTGAGTAAAAGAAATTTTTATAAGAAACGAAAAAAAAAATACCTAAGAGTGTTGTACTATTGAATTGTAAAATAATAGTGTGATATAGAGGAGGATTCCCATAACTGGAATATTAAGAAAAATTTGGGGCCCTATAGAACTCTCCACGAACACCAAAAGCTAACCTCCAAATCACTACCCCCATAGCCTCATTGAACCACCTCCCAGCACCAAAAACTCCCCACATCCAACACTTCTACCCTTCCCTTATCCTTCCACCGCCCTCAACGCTTTCCTCCCATCACCTCCCCTATCCCCTCCGACCCTACTCTTTTGAGCTGACCCATCTAAAATATCAAATTTTGTCAGTGAATGATACACTAAATATCTTTACAATTAGTTAAATATGAACTCGTTTTGACAAGTCGTTCTCCAAATGGGCAACGAACAAATGATGAAATGTCAGTCGACCGACATGGAGGACTCAAATTACCTAAACATTTGAACCTTGGATATTGAGTTGACATGAGAGCTTGACAGAGATTCTTTATGAATAAAAAACGAGAGAGGAAAAAGCCCTGTGTTGCTATAATTGCTTTTTATCGCAACTTGTCATGTTTAAAAAAAAATATTTCCATGACATTTTTTATCTGAAGAAACACCAGCGCCGGCTTTAGGGGGGGGCGAGGTGGGCGACCGCCCAGGGGCGCCAACCAAAAAGGGCGCCGCGGCAGGGCACCCAGGAAAAAAAACACCAAAAGGGGCGAAAAAAAAAAAAGCGTAAGAACAAAAAACCACCAAAAGAGCCCAGCCCAGAGGGGCGCCAAAAAAGAAAAAAAACGAGCCAAAAGGGCAAAGGCGCAAGACAAAAAAAAAACCACTAGTGTGTACTGGAGTGTACTAAAGGCTCCCGGTTTTAGCTATCTCCGAGCCTGTATCTCCGGTTGTACTCAAACTTTTTCTGTGAAATTGTTTTAATTATTTTATTAGGTAGATTTCTTTCAGAAAATCTACCTATTGCAATGGGGGCAGTAGTCTCAGAATCAAAAATTTTTGTGATAGGTTTTCATTTCAGACCCCCTGGACCCCAAAACCACCCTCATCTCAAAAGTTTATATATATATATATGTATATATATATATATATATATATATATATATTCGCACGATAACTTGAGTAATTTTTACTTGACGACCATGAAATTCGGTATTTAGGGCTTTTAAACTAATAGAATTTATGAGTTCGTTAACGGCTGAAATCGGACCAGCGGTTTTGGTACTTTACTTAGGGCCTAAACTAGGTATCTCCTAAACCGTTCATTCAATCGCTTTCAAACTTAAAAGTGATGTTATGGGGATGGCTAAGAAAGATTTAAAGTTGGTTTGGATCAGCTGGGTGCAATAGAGTTGAATTGAGGTAAAAAAGAAAATTTTTGAATTTTTACCGGGAAACAGATGATTTTTTTTTTTTTCTTCGAATTATAGAAAGTTCTAGATCTAACCATCTGAAAGAAATCTACCTCTTTAGTCCTGCTGCCGCGGGACTCATTTTTTTTTAAATTAAATGACGATCCAACTAGCGTGCTCCTAAAAAAATATAATATTTCGCTAGGAGAAAAAATAGAATAATCTTATTCTCCGATTTGCTCCCGAACTTATGAACCGATTTTCGATTTTTCGGTCTCGCTTTTTCTAATATTTTTTTGAAGATACTCCTAATGGAGTCGAACTTGATTTTTTTTAATTTATACAAGAAATAAAATTAAAAAATCTGGAGAAATATTTTTTTGGAGCACATTCGTTCGGCAGGGGGCAGTTCGGCATTTAAAAATAAACGAAATTTACACAAAATGTTAAAAATTTTTGAGTAGAACCGAGATAGTCGGAGAAAACTAAAACCGGGGGCTTTAGTACACTCTTAAGAGGGCGCAAGAAAAATAAAAACTAGCTAAAAAAAAAAAAACTTTAAAAATTAATAAAACCTGGTACTTTGTGAGGTAAAAAAATTATAAATATGTAGTCCAATTAGTAAAGTTTGGAGTGCTTGAAGTAGTCCAATCGGGACATATTGGACCGCTGACATTAGTCCAATTTGGCAAGTTTGGACCATCTTGAAGTAGCCCGATTAGGAAAGTTTAGACCTCTTCTAGTAGTCCAATTTGAAAATATTGGACCTCTTCTGGTAGTCCAATTTGAAAATATTGGACCTCTTCTAGTAGTCCAATTATGCGAGGTAGGGCAGCTTGTAGTAGTCCAAATACGCAATTTTGGATCACTTCAAGTAGTCCAATTGTCAAGTTTGGGCCTACTAACTTTTTATAACCTACTACGTTTTTTTTCTTACATATCTACCTACCTACCATATTTAGATAAAATAGGGATTTAGGGGGCGGGGGGGGGGAGACCAGGGCGCTTGTATTTGTTGGCCCAGGGGCGCCAATTCTGTAAAGCCGGCACTGAGAAACACTAAATTGTTTTAGTCACTTTGACTAGAGAGGCGTCAAAGCGAAAAATCACTTTTTTCCTTCGACCGGAGACGAGGAGCAAAGCGTAAAATTGGTAGCCAAATAACTCTTAGTCCGCCCGTCCCCGTTATGAATTTACGGTTTCGGTGTATGAGAAGACGAAGGGTGTGGAACTTAAATGGGCACTTAACCGGAATACGTCTTTTCCGAACAATCGCCCCGTAATAAATAACACGTAACGTTTTTGAAAACGCGGAGGACTTTGATACATCGCTAGGTGTAGACGGAGCTGCGGGGAAACATCGCCGCCCTCTAATAAATAAAAGGGCCTCAGACTCCTCCTCACCCTCCCTTATCACGTTCCCCCTTTCCCGACTTCCAGCCACAGAATACACATCTGGGTATAAATCATGAGGCTCGGGGATTACTTCCAACCCAGTGGACAAGGGAGAATTATAAACCCGACACCCTTATAACAACAACAACATCTAATTTACTCGAATCCTCGACCGAAACAGTTCGAATGCCACATTATTTTGGCTTACCTCCTAAATTGCAAAGCAGGTGATCCAACATGTTCACACCATGTGCACCGAACAAAGACACTTAAACATTAATCACCCACGAAAATAGACAATTCGTAAGTCAATTTCAACAGACTTAAAAATACACACTTCTATAAAACTTCATCGTTTTAATACAGAATCGCTGTATTTCGACCATTTACCGGTGTGAATAGAGGCAATATCAGATGTAAGGAGGGGGTAATAGGTATAGAGGGTAATATGTATATGGAGGAAGCAATAGGTGTATGGATGGGTAATATGTATTTATATGGAGGGTAGTAAGACGTGTATCCAGGAGGTAATAGATATATTAAGAGGTAATATGTGTATAGAGGGGATATTAGGTGTATCCAAGAAAGAGGGTAATAGGTGTATCCAAGAGAGAGAGAGAGAGAGTAATAGGTGTATCAAGAGGGTAATAGGTGTATGGAGGGGTAATAGGTGTATAAAGGGGGTAATAGTTAATGGAGGGGTAATATGTATAAGGAGGGTAATAGGTGTATCTAGGAGGTAATAGGTGTATCTAGGAGGTAATAGGTATATTAAGTGGTAATAGGTGAATAGAGGGGGTAATAGGTGAATAGAGGGGATAATAGGTGTATGGAGGGGTAATAGGTGTATGGAGGGGTAATATGTAATGGAGGGGTAATATGTAATGGAGGGGTAATATGTAATGGAGGGGTAATAGGTAATGGAGGGGTAATAGGTAATGGATGGGTAATAGGTAATGTAGGGGTAATAGATAATAAAGGGGTAATATGTATAAGGAGGGTAATAGGTAATGTAGGGGTAATAGGTAATGTAGGGGTAATAGATAATAAAGGGGTAATATGTATAAGGAGGGTAATAGGTGTATCCTGGAGGTAATAGGTATATTAAGTGGTAATAGGTGAATAGAGGGGGTAATAGGTGTATGGAGGGGTAATAGGTAATGGAGGGGTAATAGGTAATGGAGGGGTAATAGGTAATGGAGGGGTTATAGGTAATGGAGGGTAATAGGTAATGGAGGGGTAATAGGTAATGGAAGGGTAATATGTATAAGGAGGGTAATAGGTGTATCTAGGAGGTAATAGGTATATTAAGTGGTAATAGGTGAATAGAGGGGATAATAGGTGTATGGAGGGGTAATAGGTGTATGGAGGGGTCATAGGTAATGGAGGGGTAATATATCTTTAGGGGTAATATTTATATAGAGGGTAAGATGTAACAAACCGTATGATTTAAATTAATAAAGCATAGGTGTATAGGTGTATCGAGAGGGTAATAGGTGTATGGGGGGGGTAATAGGTGTATGGGGGGGTAATAGGAGAATAGAGGGGGTAATAAGTAAATGGAGGGGATAATAAGTGTGTGGTACAGTATTAGGTGTCAATAAGTATGTAGTAACGGAGTGTTGAGTAAACCCAATTTGAATTTTTTTTAGACACTATTATTTTTAGTCGAAAAGTAGACCTTGTAGTGGAAAAATGTGCAAGCCTCCCTCAGAAATAACAATAACAGTACCAAAACAACGATCAAAGTCTGATCGTTCAACTCAACTGAAAAGGGGTTTTTTACGTCAAAAACCAAGTCCGCCTAAAATGCGTCAGAAGTCGAAAAATGTTTTGAAATTGAAATAGGTCAATAGTTAGGAACCTCATTGTGCACACACCTAAAATTTAAAGACTTATGGTTATCTAAGAGAAGATTACATGAAAATAGGATCTTTAGAAGGTTGGATCTTCCGCTTTTCATTAATAGGATTACCCATAGTTAATAGCTCCTCTGTTTTAAATAAGCCTTTATTTTATGCAAATCCTTTGGAGTCCTTTTCAATAACGGCAAGCTTCTCCCATTCTATAGATTCCCTATTAAATCACTAAATTTATTTTCTATTCAAAATTAAAACCAAAGACTTCCAACACACTTTTATGTACTGAGGGCCTCTCTTGAAAAAAGATAAGGAAAGTCAATTGTACAAGTTCTGTTTAAGTTAGCAAAAGCGTAAAAACTTCCAACTACTCTTTTAAAGGAACTTCTTTTTATCCCCTTCCTTTTTAAACCTCTTTTTTTTTACATTCTAAAACGTCCAGATAAACTTATAATAAAAGGAAAGAGGTTTGAAAATGAGTTTATATTTTATACTTTGTACAGATAGCAGAGACAAAAGGAAAATTCGTGCTTTATTCTTCATTTTGGCTTTTGTTTTTAGTGGAAAAAAACGTTTGCTCGTGTTTCCACTAGAATGCATTAATAAACGAATTTTTAAAAATTTAAAAGTCTGACTTACCAGATACCACTGTTGGTCGTAGAGAGGGTCCGGGAAGGAAAGGCGTCCCGGTGAAGGGGTCGAGACGTCCCAAAGGCCCTCTCTTTTGCTTCTCTTTTTAACAACTTGTTGAGCGACCCATTCCACCTAAAAAATACAATAAGTATATTCATTTTGTTTTTTTTGGGCAAAATTCCAATTTTTTTTTATTTCAACGTAAGTAATAAGATTGCCCCGGAACGTAACAAGAGTTAGGAAGACATGAGAATATTTCCCAGGAGAGATACGACCCCCTAAAGTCAACCCTGGTTAATATCCTCGGAAATTAGATAATACGCTTCACTTCTTATCAAATTTTCGAATTAGGGTTTTATTTTTATCCGAAACTTTTTCTATCGACCAAAAATTGGAAAGACGAAAATCGATGATTTTGGGAAATCGGAGATTGCAAAATATTGTTGATTAAACAATATTGGATGGGGCCCTGTCACTAAATGGTAGGGCCATTAGTGGGCCGCATGCCTAAATATACTTGGCTACTAAAACAATTAAAATCAACATATTATTAGTCAATTATTCGTGAAAACCCTTAAAAACAACATTTCAGGGCTATTTTTAGTAACAAACCTTGAATTCGACATTTCAAAAGCCAATTATTTATGGAAAACTGAAAATCAAGGTTCTATGAGCCAAATTTTCATTAAAAAAACCCTCAAAATTAAGGTTGTAGGGGCAATTTTTCGTCATAAACCTCAAAATCAACGTTTTAGGCTATTTTTAGTCAAAAACCTCAAAATAAACATTTTAAGGCTATTTTTGGTCAAAAAAAACTTTAAATGAACATTTTTTTCATCAAAAACTTCAAAATCATGGTTTTAAGATCCCTATTTTCGCCAAAAACCTTAAAATCAACATTTATAAAGATTAATTTTCGTCAGTAAAAACCTCAAAATAGAGGGTTGTAGAGACAATTTTTCGTTATAAGCCCAAAATCAACTTTTAAGAGACCATTTCTAATCAAAAACCTTTAAATCAATTTTTTAAAACCAAATTTTTCATCAAAAACTTCAAAATCAAGGTTTTAAGAGCCCAATTTTCGTCCAAAACCAAGCCAAATTTTCGCCAAAAGCTGCCAAATTAAGATTTTAAGAGCCAATTTTCGTCATAAACCTCAAAATTAACGTTTTAAGAGACCCCTTTTCGTCATGAACCTCACAATCAACGTTTTAAGAGCCCAATTTTCGTCGAAAACATAAAATCTCAAAACCCATGTTCTAAGAGACAAGAGGCCTACCGACTAGCGCCAAGAATTGTACGATAAGGGGGGGGGGAATTATTTAACACACTCGTGGAAAAATAAATTAATTGTTGGAAGAAAAGAGCATAGTAAAAAGGGTAGTTGATAGAGACAAGAACGGTTAAATTAGCCTTCGGCTCACTTGGGCTTTAAACTCGGTGTTGTTTTAAACTAGGAAACGGCGGGGTAGAGGGTTTAAGGCTTCAAACACGAGCTTTGTTCCCGACCTCACTTTTTTTCCTTTTTTTACGGGTCTTTGTCATTGTAGCCTCCATAGGTCGCGAGGACGGGGAAGAGAGGCCACGAAAAGGGGATTATCACGGACTGAAGCCCCTCATAAATCCCTCCCAATGTTTTTCCTGACCTCAACCCAAGGGAGAAATTGTTTGCCGAACAGATCACGTTTTTTTTTTTCACCCCCGAATTCTCTCGTAAACACACGAGTTGCCTAATATTGTTTTAAGCTTTTGGATTTTTCCAAAAGTGATGATTCGCATAATCTTTGGCTAATAGTTAATAACAAAGGCTATGTAAATTTACGGATAAATCATAATTTAGAGGCTTCCTCCCACCGGATTTCACCCCGGCAGCTATAAATAACGATTCAAGAAAAATATTAGGTAATTTGTGGTGCATTCAATTTGTTGAATCCCACTCAATGCATGAATTCCGGTTATTTCATCTCACCGTAATTAAGCTAGAGGATATCGACAACCGGAAACCGCCAGAGTAAACACTAATTGCCATTAGTGCATCGATTGCCTCAATTGTATGCTTGGGGAAAAAAATTTGGTTTCGATATCAAACTTCGGGGGCCATTAGCGCACTTTAATCTGAGTGGAATTTATTAAGTTGGTGAAACGGGAGAAACTCTTTCCTATTCAGCGCTTTTAGCCCTCCCCCCGGACTTTTTTTTCTCCTTTGGATGCGACGGTCGAACTGCGACAGCCTCTTCGGTTTTTATATTCATTAGTTCCTCCCTTTTAATGCCGCCCTCGGAATCCCTTTGACTCATTGACTCGCAACATTCTCTGGGACGTCTCATCTTTATTAATCCCTTTTCCTATTCAGCTAAATCTGCTTTATTTATTGGGTTCCAGACCTCTTTTTTCCACTTCATCGGCCCCTCAGGTTTCTCGCCTAACACATACTTAAATATTAAAGGGATTAAAGGGGGTGAATTATGTAAAAACCGCTTTGGAAATGTGATTGAAAAAGATTGTCGAAAAAGTCTTTAGCCGCATCTTAATTACCGTTCCGGGAGCTTAGCTGCTTGCTAAGCTGCAACTTACCTCCACACTCCTTTCGGTCTTCCAAAGGGAGTTAGCCAGACTTTTAGCCCAATTAACAAGGACAACTTCTCTCAGACTAATTATCAGCTTCTACTTTAAAAGGGGGTCGACTTCATCCCCACCCTTCGTTAATTGTTTGTTTGCGACGACTAAGTAACCTTGTTCCTGTTGATTTATGCTGGGGGCAAACTTTCCGACGTTTAGTCAATTTTTTCCACGTCGAAAACCAATATTAGAAAAATGATAAATCGTCTTTTCGGGCATTAAGTAAAAACTTATCAGAATTTTTGAATTCCCTATGGACGAAGGAAGAGGAAAAACAATGATACATAGCATCTTCAATCTTAATATTTCATCTAGTGAATGATGCATCGGTTTTTCCTTTTCGGAACGGGTTTTAATGAATGCTGGCTATTGACAGAGGCTTTCCGCCTCTCCGGCTCATCAGTGCCACTCCGGTTAATGACGGTGTGATTAGTTTTATCAATCGTCGGCTAGTTTGCGTGAATGAAGAGGTGGGAGGGGGGCTATTGTTGATTAGCTTCGTCGAACTGCGCTGAGCCGAGGTTTACAGCCGGGAGCGTAATTTCAGGTTTAATTGTTGTCGGAGCAGCCATTGTAGAGGAAGTGACAGCAGACAGGCTATATGACAATAGACTCTACATAGCTAGGCGGCGCGGATCCACTCTTCCATCGTGAAATTCACATTTTTACTCGCTTGAAAATGTTTCAAGTTGATAATTAAATCGATCGAGCAGAATCGAACGTTATTATCGATGTCGTGAGTAAGTTTTAATGAATCTGTCAAAACCGTTTTAGACTCTTCTCCCCCCATTCCATTAAAGGCCTTTTGTTTACATCAAGTGGTAATAGCCTAAGTCTTTCGCCTTTTGCCAAAGCCAACACCCCTCTCAAACTTCGCAAAACTTTTTCTTTCCCTTTTTCCCCCTTCTAACGCCTAGGAAATTGCCTTTCGGAGATTTGTAGAAAAAATAGAGTGGAACCTTTTGTTTTCTTGTTCTATTTGCATCGCGGACGGGAGAGAACTTGAAGTGGCTCCAGTGATGAATATTGATAGGAGAAAAGGGGTTTTGACTAAGCACTCTACAGGAGTTTGCCGTGTTAACATAACCAGTCAATTTAGACCTAATAACGTGTTCGAAACCACAACTTCACGAAGAGCCCTATCGTTAAAACTATCCAAACGTTAATTACAATCATCTCATAAAGTTACAAGATGAATAAAATATGTTTATGTATTTCAATTAAAATTTTTTCTCAATTTTCAACGGATTTCGTGAGTTTGGGGAGAGTTCGAGTGCGGGAAGTGGGGACTTGGGGTAGTTTGGGGAGAGTGTGGGAGATTAGGAGAGGTTAGGGGAGGTGGGGAGAGTTTGGGTGAATCAGGGGGGGTATGGGGAAAATGTGGAAGGTGAGGGGAGTTTGAGGAGATCAGGGGAGATTTGGGGCGATTGGGGGTGATTAGGGGAGGTGGGGAGGATTAGGGGAAGGTGGCGAGAGTTTGGGAGATCAGGGGAGGTTAGGGAGTTTGGGGAGAGTATGGAGAGATCAGGGAAGCTTTGGGGAGAATGGGATAGATTATGGGAATTTGGGGAGATCAGGGGAGGTTTGGGGAGAGTGAGGGCGATTAGGGGAGGTGGGGGGGGAGGGAATTTGGGGGAGCGATCAAGGGAGCTTTGGGGTGAGTGGGGGAGATTAGGGGAAGTTTTGGGAGGTCAAGGAAGGTTTGGAGAGAGTGGGGGCGATTAGGGGAGGTGGGGAGGATTAGGGGAAAGTGGGGAGAGTTTGTTAGATCAGGGGAGGCTTAGGGAGTTTGGGGAGTTGGGGGAGAATGGTGGAGTATGGAGAGATCAGGGAAGCTTTGGGGAGATTCTGGGAGTTTTGGAGATCATTGGAGGTTTGGGGAGAGTGGGGCCGATTAGGGGCGGTGGGGAAGGGGAGTTTGGGGAGATCAGGGGATGTTTGGGGAGAGTAGGGGTGATTAGGGGTGGTGGGGGACTTCGGAGATATCAGGGGAGTTTTGGGGAGATTAGGGGATGTGGGGGGAGTTTGTGGAGATCAGGGGAGCTTTGGGGAGAGTGGGGGTGATTAGGGGTGGTGGGGGGAGTTTGGGGAGAGTGGGGATGATTAGGGGAGGTAGAGGGATGTGGAGGGACTATGATGTGGTGGAAGAAGATTAGGGTAGGTTCTGGGAGGTGAGTCAGTTCGGGAGGTTTAGGAATTGAGAATTTGTTTTGGGAGATCTGGTTGGTGGTTGTTAAGAGATCGATCGGTGGAGCGCCAAATATTTCCAAAAGTGGTCCTCCTCCATATCTTATTTTAATTAACTTTTGCTATTAGATTAGCTTTCTTTACCTCTACAATCATTAGGGTTTCCAGATAATAAAAGGAATCCGAAGAATTTAATTGGAACTCGACAAACTGCGAAGATCGGCTTTAATCCAGGGGCTTTCGGATCCGGTGAAAATTTGAAGGACCCCCCGGTATCGTTTGGACCTACTCCCCAGCTTAGCCAATTACAGAAAGACTCTCGGTAGCCAATGTGGTGACCGCAGATCCACCCCCACCCCTCTTTCCTCCAAGAATACCTTCGTATCGAGGATTCTCCGGTCGACCGAAACTCCCATCCCGCCCCGACCACCCCGACCGGATAATTGCTACTATCTACAACCCCTGAGACTAAATTTCAACCAACTCTGCGGTCAATTACTTAACTCTAATCCCAAAAGGAGGAAAATACTTTTAGTCCCATGGTCATTCCGGAAAATCCAATTTCTTTTATATCTCATTTTAACAACAAACGGAACCTTTCTATAGATCCAGTTTAGTTTAGTTTTTTTTTTTATTATTACGTGGCAGAAATTTACCCTCATAAACATTTTGATCAATTCTTTTTATAAATCTACCATGACAAAAAATAATATTATCTTCAACTTTCATATAAACAGTACATCACCGAAATGAAATTTCAACGAATGTGATATATATAATATTTAGGCCCCTCCTTCGTATATTTATTAGACGGCGAAGCTGTAAAA
>JAGWEN010000246.1:60694-148286 GCA_018703685.1 Orius laevigatus
TCAGAGCATGCCTCTCTCCTCTCGTCCTCCTCAGGCAGCCGAGGAAAAAACAACAAGTCCGCGCAGACACGAGCCGCCAGAGGTACGCAGCAGCGCGGCGAAGAACGCCTGACCCGAACACATAGACTAGGAAGATAAATACAGCAAGTAACGGAAAGAAAAACAAAAGACAGTCGAGCGAGACTATAGAGACACGCGGAACGTTTCCGGAATCTATGACATTCTTTGACTTTGTAATAGTGTTTTGCGGCAACCGAGGGGCCCTTTTTTTTTCTCTTTTTTCTTTTTTTTTAATTCCTATTTCCTTTTTTTTTTAATTAGATTTTGTGAATTTTAAGAGGAAAAGGGCCCTTTTTAGCTTGACATTTGATCCTTTTTGGACAATTTTAATTACATTTTGATCCTTTACAATAAAAGGGCCCTTTTAAGCATGAATTTTTATAGTTTTTGGGCATGAGGGGCCCTTTTAACTAGATTTTGTGAATTTTAAGGGGAAAAGGGCCCTTTTTAGCTTGACATTTGATCCTTTTTGGACAGTTTTAATTAGATTTTGATCCTTTACAATAAAAAGGGCCCTTTTTAGCATGACTTTTTATAGTTTTTGGGCATGAGGGGCCCTTTTAACTAGATTTTGTGAATTTTATGACGAAAAGGGCCCTTTTTAGCTTGACATATTTTGTTCCTTTTTGGACAGGAGAGGCCTTTTATAACAAGATGTCGTTGCTTTAGGATAAAATGGCCCTTTAATCTTGATTTTTTTTATTATCGTTTTTAGGCACTAGGGGCCCCTTTAACCAATTTAAATTTGAAGGCTTTTTTAATATTACCGTGGGTGGTAGGGACGGGGCTCCTTCATTAATAAACGGGTCATTTTGACCCCTATTGATCATTATTTAGTGATTAAAAAAAATTTCAAATTATTTAAAGATAAAAAGTGTAATTTTCCATTTAAGGTGGTGTTAAGCTCCCATCAATTTTCTCTTAAAGCCATAAAGCAAGACCAATTTGTACAGTTCTAATTGCTGTAGTGTCTCTTGAGTGGCGGGAAAGCGGTGTAAAGGGAGGGGTCGGGTGGGGGTAAATTAAGTCCCCGGGACCATAAACATTCCTGAGCGATGCCACTAAACAGTTAACGGCTAGGAAAGGAGGTGCGGGTGAGAAACTGAGGCTAAATTATTAAAGACTGCGGCCGTCTTGAGCTCTCCCATTACTCGCGCGGGAGCGGTTGCGGTCTCCCTCTCACCCTCCCCTCCCTCACATCCCCCCACCTCTTGTTATGAACGCGCGTATGAGGTCTCCCCCAAATGTGACTCCGCCTCTTGTAACTTTTCCGTTTTATAGTCCGAGGCGATAAATCGACTTTCTCGAGGCTTTAAAGTCGCTTAAAGTGGTTTAAACGTGAATAACTATTCTACTAACAAGGAAAAGTTTACCCTTACAAAAGAAATTTTTAATTAATTTTTTAATCTCAAAAATTTTTAATTAATTTATTTCATAGAAAATGAAAGAAACAGATCTAAGATATTGGGGTGTGGGTCGGGGAGAAAAAGAGGAAATTAAATATTTGCGAAAATTGACCCACGAAGATGGATTCGAACCCTAATAATTCGGTTTTCTAGGCCAATTCCTCAACCAACTCAGCCATCGTGAACGACGGGTCAATGGAGATAAGTTGGGATTGACGTCTCTAAATCTCAACCGCCAATTTTCCCAAATATTTAATTTTCTCTTTGTCTTTCCAAAAATAATTTATAAAAATTTTAAGGTCAAAAGTTGCACTTCTCATTAATTTTTTTATTTTTCTAAATCCCACGCGGTATCTAAAGGGGAAAAGAAAAAGGATGAAAACATCCTTTTAAGATAAAACAGTTTATTTTTTTGGTTGGGCCTTTTTTGAATAACGAGATAAGATTCGCCCTAAAATTTATTGTTTCATTCTAAAGTAGTATTTAAAAAACATTTTTTTAAGTTAAGAAGGGTCTGAACGCTTTATTAGCATAAATAGCTTGATCTAATGTAACGATAATAAATTAAAAGAGAAGCTAAAGCCAGTGATGATCGTCTTAATTTCGACTTAATAATTTTTCATTCCCCTTCCAGAGGCTACTTTTTGCCCTTTAATCCGACCCAAAGACAAGTTAATCAGTAAACAAATAAGTTAATCCCATTTGTTTTCCGGCGGGTTAGTAGCAAAAAGGGTTTTCCCTTCATCTCATCCCCACCACCCCCGACCCTTTTAATTTTAATTCCCTAATTTGTATTCATAGAGAAGGATGGAAGCATGCCAAATATAATTAGACGGTCGGGCCCGTTTAGGGGGGAAGGGGAGGGGGCTTTAAAATGCGCGGAGGGGGTCCAAGGATCAATGATTGCGTCCAATTAATGGCGCAATTTTTAATTACTTCTCGGTGAAATTGTTTGAATAAAAAAATGTAATTAATTAATTTTTTTTTAAATAAGTGCAACATAAAAACAGTGCTAGGTATAATATACCGTTTATTTTTTGTTCCGATTCTTGCCATAACTATATGAGCCAGTATTTATAGAAATAGACGCAAGTTACCAAGGCATCGGCGCTGAAACTGAAATATCCTCAAGAAAACGGAATTCTACATCAAGTAGCGTATAAATACTGCCAGTATTTTTTTCCCACGAACTTTTTGACATCTTCGTAAAATGTCTAAATCGAGGAGTGACATGTACAAATGAGGTTTGAATTTAAAACTTGGCCCCTACAGGAATGGTAACGGTCGAAACATTTTCTGGCTTGAAACTATGAGGTCATCATTCAAACTTCCAGTGCGGGGCATTTTAAACTCTAATTAATCACTGTTTGAGAAAACCTGTCGTTCGGAGCCGTCATGCTAATTAGTTCAGTTGTAGCTTTACAGTTGAAAATACAACTTTAATTCGTAGAGGTGTAAAAACAAAGGATTGGACGGATTAGTCTGTCTAGGTTGTTGTAAGCTGGGAGGCTGTCAAAGTTACAAAAGCTTATGGACTTCTACTACTAAATAGTATATTAGAGTGTGTTGTCGGAAAAAAATGTGGGGCCACGGGTGGAGAATTTTTGACGCTGGGGTGTTTTAGAGAGGTGGGGGAGAGTGATAAGAGTTTAGAGAGAGGTGTTGGGTGGTTGGGGGATGGTGGGGAGGTGATTGTTGGTGGGGTGATGAGGGAGTGGGAGAGAGAGAGAAGAAAACCCATGAGAGGATGGGAAAACCTACATCGGCCAACTTGGCAAACTTTTTTTTGTACAGTTTTGGAATAGGTGATTCATCAATCGTCCTCCCACGTAGTTCGTTGGAAACATGAATTGTATATTTTAATTAGGTATCATCAATATATGCAAATAATAATAATCTAAACAATGTTAACAAACTTAATTACATAATTGGAAATTATACTCCCAGTAAATTAATGATGGCAAGCAAATAGAAACAATAATTCGCACAGCTTACATAGTACTGTAATTCAGAGGGAAGAATATTTAAAAAAAAAACTTTTCATAAGTCAGTGTGGTGTGGGAGTTTGTAGTATTTTCTAGGACAGATGGAATCTCATAAGTGTGGCTTTACCGGTGGCTATTACGTCACTTGTCCCAAAAACACTTCATAGGCTATCAAAAAGAGCGAAGGTTATCACTTACCACCTTAAGAGATTCTCCTCAAAATTTGTTCTTTATTGCATTCCGAAGTTGAGAACATTAAAATTGAATCCAGTAATTGTTTCATTGCGGTTTTACGTGTCTGAAATTTCCCCCACGTTTACGTGTGGGATTCGAAAAGGGATGCCTTTCTTTTAGATTATTTAAAAAGAACGTGTTCTGGAGAGTAGACCCGGAAAAAAAAAACATGAATAACTAACCTTATTGATTTTCCCTCGTTTTTTCTAAGAAATTCAAATTCAAATGGAGTACTTTTGTATTTTTAGTTGCCCTTAGGCTCGGATATAATTACTTGTCGACGACCGCAGTAAATAAGGAAAAGGGGAAAAGTTCTAGAGGATCTCGAAGATCTAAATCATATATTTTAAGTGGAGTTATACAGTTTGAAAGTTTCAGTGGAGAAAAAAAAGTAATAAACGTAAAAAATTCTTTTGAGTTGGAATTTTTTAAGTTAAAACGTTAAATCGTTTTGTTCTAAAAGGGAGATTTGATGTAATATCGTAAACGATGGATAAACCCGGGGACACCCCCCTCCCCCTCCCATCTGAGATTTGCAACCGCTAAACCAGATTTACCTTGCACGGAAGTGACTGCCGCCTAATCCAGTTTCTCATCCTCCCACTCCGAAGAATAATCTAATTTCGAAAGGATGCGACGTCGCGGAAGACATCCCGTCCCTCCCCGTTATATTCCGACGATAAGGTAATTGTTAAACAGGCCCCCTTTCCAGCACGTATTCCCTAAGGATTCGCTTCAAATGTGTATTTTTTTCCTTTTTAAAAAACATCTTTTAAATTGAGATATTTTTATATCGAGAGAATGGAGTTTTGGTAAAAAAGGTCTCTTGATAAACAAAGATCTGAAATTAATTTTTAAAGCTTATATTGTCATGAAAGTTAAAATGTGATGAAAGTCCACCTACCTGTTGAGGTGACCACCACCAAGTCGCTACAGATAAAAAGTTATGAAAGTCCACCTACCAAAGGAATTTGGCCTAAAAAATATTACATCCCATCTCTAAATGGCTTGTCGTTTAGAAAGAGTCAAAGTACACATGAAAAGTGTCTTCTTTGTCAAATAAGGTGTGAAAATGATCCTAAAATCTGTCACTCAAGTTAAAAGCTATAAAAGTCCACCAAACAAGTATGTTTTGGACATAAAAGGAACATAATTCCCTTTCAAAATAGGTTTTTATCGCTTATGAAGGGTCTAATCTTAGCGTCTCTACAGTTGAAAAATGATGAAAGTCCACCAATCAAGTCCACTTTTAGTTCAAATTAAATTATAAAGAAAGACTTAGCATTCAATGTGGACTATGACAATTTTTCGACTGAGGTAAAAAAGGGTCAAAGTCCACTTGTCAAATAGACATCGTCAAACCAGGGTTGAAACATGAGCCATTCTGTTTAAAACTTATTTTCTCTTGATGAACAAATGAAAAAAAAAAATGATAAAGCATTGGGTGCCAATATACTTGACAAAAAAAGTAATTAAGAAAAGTGATATCTACCTAGGTTATATATTATGGTGTAGTTGTTAAAAAGTGATCTCTGATTAGCAATACGAAGGGGGTAGGGTAACTAATTTGAAAGAAGTATCAAGATCATTGAGTCGTAAATAGACCTTTAATCTCTAAAATGAAGCGGATATTGACAGAGATAACAATGCGAAAAGGGAAAGAGTAAATAGATAAGGTGAATTACCTATGGTTATTTACAACCTTTGATCAATTTAATAGTGGTTACAAAGCGACCCATGGGCTGGAGGGGAAGGGACGATAACGGCTCTTTGCACCCGGCACGCACAACAGGTAAACTCATACAAATTTTATTTTAATCCAACCCTTTTCCCCTTATAAACGTTTATGAAAACAGTAAAGACGGAATATTATGTGTTTATTTACTGTTTTTTACGTTTATTTATTCTTTGTCATAAAATATTCATTACAGAGTGTTTTCTTTGAGGGGATCGGTTATGCAAGGGCAAACCATAAACTTTTTAAATGGAAATAATGGTCGAAAATGTTTGATCTAGTTGCTCAAAAAGAAGTTGTTGTTTTACCCTCTGAGCTTCTAAGGGTCAAGGAGGGGAGGAAATTTTTGTACAGTAGGATACCAACTCGCTGACCACTAGACCAAAAACGATAAGGTAAGTAGGACTTGAATTCTTACAAGACCAGGGTTTCTTGAGCAATAGAAAGCCAGAAACTCTTTCTCAATATTGAGGACATACTATTTTCAGCCGATAGGAGGCCACCAATCTTTATCTAAAAGGATGCAAGGAATAGGTCATTAGGAGACCAAAAACTCTCTAGGACATTATTGGGCCAATAGAAGGACAAACATCCTCTTGAAACAAATATTTCATTGGGTCGTTGGATAGGAGACCCTAGAATTCTCGATCCAATAGGACAAGGAACTCTTCAGCAAATGAGAGAACTCGTCGACCAAAAGACCTGGACAGGTAAGGCGAGGACTGGAATTCTTCTGACAATAAAAGCACATGAATCTTTTGCCCAATGGAAGGAACTTTTCGGCTAATAGGACCAGGGGCTCTTATGCTATTAGTAGGCCCGGTACTAATGGGCCAATAAGAAGACGAAAAGAATCTTTAGCAGAAAAAACCACAGGAAAGGTAAAAAAAGAAAAAAATTATTAGGTATCTTTCTAGCTAATATGTAGTAAGTACCTGCAGGAACCCTCAGGTCATTAGTAGGACAGGAACTATTGGCAATATTGGTTCTATGGGAGACTATGAATTCTTCGGCTAAAACCAAACAGAAGTTACCTATTGCTTTGCCCTCGAACCCAATAGGACAAGAAACTCTTGAGTAAACAGAAGGATAGGAAATCTTCAGCTAATAGGATTAACTCTTACACCAACAGGATCAGAACAATTTCGTGCCAATAGAAGGCAATTTGTTCCTTCAATCATGCTTAAATATCTTATTTTCAATATGATTTTAAGTAATTTTATTATTTATTTTTTCGTGGGAAAATGTCAGATCCGTCCTCTCTTTTATCTGATTCTTCCACATGAAGAGCAAGCTGATTTCCAAAGGGATTCAATCGTCCAGAATTAACTGGTAAACAACCAAAACATACAATTTTAGTCCGCTGGTTCTTTTGGGCCACTGATTTAATATTCTGATTTCGAAATCTACAAAGATTTATAGATTTATGTGAAATTATACTATCAAGTATCAGTTAATCGATAGCTAGACCAATATAAAGAAGTGAACCGACTTGAATGTTCTGGATTCATCAGTGAAGTTAGCGTTTCCGAAAAATTCGTTTTAAATTGAAATAACAATCGAATTTTAAGAATTCGTGGTAGGCACCGTAGGAAATTCATTAAATATTTACAACTGTGGATTTTCGGTCTTCATAAATTTAAATTGCTTGATATTGTCTAAGGTTGTTCTTCCATCATTCAAAAGCCCCTCTTGACATTCTGTTTACTCCGGAAAGTAATCACTGTCATTGAATTCGGAAACCTTTAAATGGACATTTCACCCTGAGTGGGATCAAGGGCTCTTCAAGTTCGACGTTCATTCGGATTCTCCGCCTGTTTACACGGAAAGGGGCTTTAACTTTTTGTTTTGTTTTATTGCATTAAAAAAAGAGTCGCTGTTTGAATGCGTCATTTTTAAGGGAAAAATGAACCTCTTGAGGATCAAATGGAAATAGGGTTTTTCAAATACCTAATGAGTTCTCTACAGAGCTCTCAACTAACACGAAACACCCCTCTCCCACACCCCCTAATCTTTCCCCACTTCCCACTACTCCCACATCACCTCCAACTACCCCTCACCTCTTTCAGCGTCCATAGCTTCCTCAATTATCTATATTTTGTTAGAAAATAAAATATTTACCGTAGGTAAGAGGTTGTTTTTCTTTAAAATTCATTATATTTGAGTAAAGTTAGCCTGAGGGTCGTTTGTTATTTTCTCCCTTTAAGTAGGTCGCTAGTCGTGCCAAGGTAGCGGATCATTTAAGAAATTCAAAAGGGCGTGTCTTGTTTTTCCAAATTCAAAACTCCAAGGAAAAGATAGAAAATTAAGATAAATCATTGAAATAAATGAACGTTCAACCTAATTTTTGAATTCTGAGGAGCAGTAAGAGGAATTTTATATAATATAACTTAAGTATGTTATCCATGTATGTTTAACAGAAAAAAAAATTGGTTTGAAATTTACTTTCAAGGTGGTTTTTACAACAAAAGTTTCTCGATTTCTCGAAAATTCTAAGGGGAGATGAGATGAATGTTGAATGTTTATTATCTAAGGTATATACTTTATGGTAAAGAATTAATATAGTCAATGATGTCAATTATGTATAATTGATGTCGTCCATTAACTAAAGGGTGAATAAGCACGCCTCTGATGTTTCTCCCTTCATTAGGATTACCATACACCTGTCGTCAAACGGGTCAAAGATTGAGCACCGCCTATTAAAGCCTTTGATCCAAAGTGTTATTATTGGCTCGCTTAGATTACAATACGATTTCCATGATTTAAGAAAGAAAAAAGTCGACCTAGATAAAAAAAAAAAAAAAAAAAAAAAGAGGAGGAGATTACAGAACAATGCAGTTGCCGGGTGTAAAAAGGGAGAGAGACTCATATCAAGCCCGACCTCCAGGAAATGAAGTTCTTTGTCTACTTCACTGGAAACCGCACAACCAGAATCACGACATTTTCAGCCTTCCTCACAAATTTTTAACCAGAAAAATTTATTTTTTATATAAACTCTACCTACCCTCTCTCTAAAATTTATGATGGCGTGTGCAATAAATAACTAGAGGTGGAAAATTATCGGCTGTTCTGAATCTTGCATATCTATGTGGATAGTAAATGAGTTTTGAACTGTCACTTAACATGATGAATATACGAGGAGAGCGGAAAACTTTAATTTAAACTCAAATTCTACAATCCCAGTGACGTAATTTTCATTACTCCCGCGGTTTTCCATCATTTCAGGAAAACATTGAATCAAAATTTCGAATTCCCATTTTTGTGATTTAAAAAAATAAATTTAGATGAGACACTATTTGAAGATGGTGGAAGATTGAGATGGTTGGTGGAGTGGGGGGAGGGGGTTTAGTGAGGTAGGAGGGGCGAGGATGGTAGGGAAGTTGATGGGAGTGGGGGCGGTTAAAGGAGAGTATGGGATGACGATATAAGTTCAGGGTGGGTGGGTAATGATCTGGAGAGGGGAGGGGAGTGGAAGGATTGTGGAGGTGAGTGGTAATGGTGGGTAGGAGAGGTGATGGGTGAGGTGGTGGAAAGTGAGGGGAGGTTGGGGTGGGTACAGGGAGGATTTTGGAAAGTTTGAGTTTTTTGCAGTTCAAACCCAAAAGCTCACATAAACTTCAGAAAACTCGAAATCGCATTACTTTTAATAAAATACGACTCTTTTATCGGAGAGGAAAAATTTCATTTCGTTTAATTTCCATCGAGATCCTCGGAGCTCTCTGTTGTGTTGAAAAGAAAAGAGTGGATGAAAAGGGCCTTAGGACGTTGGATCCTGTGAGGGGGTGGGGGGTTCGCCCAGTCAGAAAACGAGTCCGAGACGCCAGCTGTTTACAAAACTTCGAAAAGGCCCTCGACTCGCTAAAATTATTTCCCTTTTGTCCGCCACCGCCTCCGCCCCCCGGCGAGTTTTAATTAGAAAATAAGTTTTATATCGAATAATTAATTACAAGGGTTCAAATGAAGAAACCCCGCCGCGATTGTTGGCCGATATGAGAAAATCCAGACTTTTCCAGTTGACGTTATTAAATTTTCAGCGATAAATTAAAATATCAAAAAATACATTCCGTCGGACAGCTTAATCGTAATTCTGCTCAAAACTTAAGAAAATTAATTATAATAATTAATAAATTAATAGTAAAAATAATAATAAATTATTAGGTTTCCTACATTGGATCTGTTAGAAAAATTTGATTTTTTAAAACGATTTTCAGATTTTCACAAGAAGAGACCCTTTCAGACATATTTAGAGTCTTTTTGACAATAAAAGACCCTCTTTGACAAGAAAAGACCCTTTTCAGCCTAATTTTGAACATTTTTTCAATAGGAAGAGACTCATTTCTGCCTTATTTTGACCCTTTTTGACAAGGAAAGACACTTTTCAGACAAATTTTGAACCTTTTGGACAAGAAAAGACTCTTTTCAGCCTGATTTTGACCATTGTGACAAGAAAAGACCCTTTCAGACAGTTTGACCCTTTTTAGTTTTCAGCCTGATTTTGACCATTTTGACAAGGAAAGACACTTTATAGACAGATTTTGACCCTTTTGTACGAGAAAAGACCCTTTCAGACAGAGTTTGACCCTTTTTAACAATAAAATACCATTTCGAGCCTGATTTTGAACCTTTTTTTGATAAACAAAGACCCTTTAAAGAAAGAGCCTAATTTTAAACCTTTATTTGACTACTATGTAAATGTAAAATATCACAAGAACTTCTTAGCCATATTTTAGACCTTATTCACAAGAAAAAAAAAAAACATTTTTTAGCCAGATTTTTAAATTCAAAATCTCCACTGCTTGCAAACAAAAACTTAAAAGCTGAAATGTTCAGTTCTTGTCACCATAGGCGCGGCAGAGTTCCGCCCTACCAAACATAATACGACATCTTTTAGTAGATAAAGTAAGATGGTTTGATTGGTTTCTGTGGTTTTGCTGGATTTAGGGTTTATTTCATTTGACCTATTTTATCAGATACGTGTATACGTAAGAAGATAAAATCGATAGTGAAATTGAAGGGGTCGCCCTTTTGTCTATAGGCCATATGAGTGTTCTGGTCATTAAAACTTCAGACGAGTATTTGACAAAGTGAACTTTTCGACTCGGAGAGCAGGGAGGTCGGCAGCGGATGGTGCCCTACGCCTCAAACTCACTTACACTTGCATTATTCAGCGAGTAACTACCGCCTCCAACTTGTTTGGAAACCATTTAATTAGGGCCAACTCGACGTTTTTGACAACTTCTACTTAGTTTCGCGAAAAATTGCGTTCGCGATGAAAAATTGAAACTTCATTTTGTCCCGGGAAATTTTCAGATTGGAATTAAAACGCGAAAAAAAAAAAGTTGCTATCGTGAAAATCGTATGTCTGTTAGATACGAACAAATAAACTGACACCTGACACCCCATGAGCCAACGCTATGCAAATCCAAACCCAGTCTACCCCTTCAAAATAACCCCTCCAACCTAGATCCATATTCGCGATAACCTAATCATAACTCATTCTGTCCGAGTTGATTCGACTGATAATTTATCTCCCCACTTTTTGTCGACGTTCTTCAAAGGTTCATTTTTAAAGGTTTTCCTTTCGCTCTATTTTACAGCCATCGGTTAATTATACAATATTAGCTCTATTTTTTACCCCCCTTTTACTTAGAACGTTGTAAAATGCGGGCGAAGGTAAATTCCCTGAGTAAAAGCAAACTGTTTTCTTTATATTATAATTTTATGATTAAAATCTAATTCAATTTTCCATGGGTAAGCCTTAACTGAAACAATTTTTCCCATAGTTAAGATCACTCTCGCACTAATTTTTTTCCCCCTCTCAATTTTTATAGTCTATAAATTATAGAGAAAGGTATTTTTTACACACTAGTTACAACCCTGTGAGACAGGGTGCGTGTTTTGATAGGCAGCGAGCACTGTGAGATATTGCCAACCTAACAATTCCCGCATCTTGAACGTCTGTTGGTATCACTGCGAAGGGCTGTCGCTTCACCAACCAAATTTTAACAAGATATACATAAATTTTCAACATTTTTTTTTCTTCAAAGTTAGTTTTAAGAGTCATAAAAAGTATAAAATTCAAGAGGGTGAAAAAATGATTCAAGTTTAGACTCTAGAATAGTGAAAGGCTGAAATTGAAAACTTGTTTTTAAAGAGATTTTTAAACTTTTTTAATACTTTGAGTAATAAAAGACGAGAAAAAGCTTCGTTTTTGAGCGGAGTTGATAAGGGGTTTTGGATTCGGATGAAAGGAAAGATTCCGGGGGAAAAAAAAAGGTTCTTGGTTTTAGCTTGAGGGTGTTGAAGAATTAAATTCCATCGGACCTTCCCTCAGCATCGCCACTCTTCTCCGCTAACAAAGGGGCTGCCTCCACTGAATTAACGTATATTACAGAAGCCTTTATTTGAATAGGGTACTCGACCCAACCACTTCACCTCGATAGGCAAGATTTAATCACGTTTAACTAAATTGCTTCCCTTTCCACAACCTTTCAGGCTATTCGTAGCAAAATCATGTTTTTCTCTCCCATAAAATTTTTATTTCTACATCCAATCTGGGCTTTTGACCTGCCTTCTTTCTGCTCTCGTAGCTAAAAAGAGAAGAAAATCAAGTTTTTAACAAAATTTCGCATAAAGTATGCTCAGATAGCAATTTATGTGCAATCTGAGGTACTCACTGGTCAATCCAGAGTCCTATAAATGCTATACAAATGCTTGCAGAAAGGGACTGAACTTTTAAAATTTCGCAACTTGTACAAGTTTTGAACGATTTCATCGATCCTTTTAGTGGTCTCAAATTACTTGTTGGCCTCACAAATGAGCAGAAAACGTTTGTGACATCAGTAGTGGGAAGGGCAGGGTGAGGAAGAATCTGTTGCAGGTTTTTAAACACCCCCTTTCCACTCAAAATGGTTGTTATACTGGTTTAACAGAATCCCTTATTGTTAAAATTACAAATGTATTATGTATGTGCCTGTTGGAAAGGGAAGCATATTGGGACTCTCGGTGGTTTTAAAGATGCCTGAGGGTATTAAGGGGGACCGGGGGGAAGGGCGAAGGGATTAGGAGGTGGGAAAAACCCTTGAGACAATATATCCCTCAAATATACAATCCGGGAATACATGAATACAGGATATCTGAGCCTGGAAGCCTTCATCCCTCCCTGTTGGCTTAAACGCTGTGAAAAGAGTCGGAGGATTACTTTACATTTTATTTATGGCTTCTACCTCTTCCTTGATTGTTTTACAGAAAAGAGATGCCTTCCACTTACCATCGACTTTTTAACGTTCTCAAAAACTTAAAAAAAAAAAACTTGGAAATTTTTTTTCGTTTTTTGGACCCTAGAACGCTCTTCCCCCACCACAACCAGGTTAAAAATATATTCACATAAACTCCTAATCCGTCGTAGCTCGATCACCAACGTCCTTATACAGCAAATAAAAAAAGCTTGAATAAAAGAGTCATTTGAGAAAACGATAAAAACAAATATAAAAAAATAAGGGAGCATTAGGAGGTTATAGTGCTTGATTCGACCAATCTGTCCCTCCCCCTCTTTTCCCCAGTTGGTTTATATCGATTATGCCATCAGGGTCTTTGAGTATAATAAAGCAATTCGTTATTAACCTTGCCTTTCCAGAAAAAAAGGTCGGCATAATTCAGGTATGATGTGACCAAGACGTATTCCGCTATAAAACGATAATTTATCCGACTTTGTATCGTTTAGATGGCAAAGTACTAGAGGAAAATTGCTAAAGCGATTTTAAACCATTGGTGCAGTCATCCCTGAAGATCAGATATTGACGGTTGCCATGGTGAAGAAAAATTTTATTTCGATAGTTCAGAAAGCAATAGAGCATCGAGTTCAGCTAAAATAGGAAGTTGCGGGAAAGAAGGTAAAGATTCTTGTCCTTGGGCACCACTCGGGGACCCCCCCCCCCTCAACCAACACAAAAAATTCTAATTGTCAAATATTCATCTTTTGTTCATAAAATTCCAAAATGACCAAATCCAACTACATATGAAGGACTAATTATTTTAAGCCAATTTTTCATCAAAAACCTCAAAATCAAAATTTATATAGATAAATTTTCTACTAAAGCCTTAAAATCTGAAAATCAACGTTTTAAGTGCCATTTTTCGTCAAAAACCTCAATATCAACATTCATACGGAGAAATTTCCGTAAAAAGTTTTTTTTAAATGAAGGTTTCAAGAGTCCATTTTTCGTCATAAACCTGGAAATCAATATTTTAAGAGCCAATTTTCATCAAAAACCTTAAAATCTCAAAATAAACGTATTAGGCGCTTTTTCGTCAAAAACCACAACATCAACATTTACAGGCTATTTTTCGACAAAAACCTCAAATTAACGCTTTTAAGAGACAAATTTTCGTTAAGAAAAACCCTCACAATAAACTTTTAAGAGACTTTTTTTCGTCAAGACCTCAAAATCACGGTTTTAAGAGCCAAATATTCATCAAAGAACCTCAAAGTTAACATTCGAAACCATTTTTCCTCATGGGGGAGGTCCGATCTGATTTTTAGTGGTTCGCCCTCTCCGAGAAAATTCCTGGATCCGCCTCTGTGGGCGCGTAACCCTTAAGCCTCTTTGATAATCTGGGAGACGTTTGTAAAGTTCAAAAGTAACAAACATACCTAACGCCTTCCCGATATACGACATCTAATTTTCATCAGATTTGAAGTATCGGAAAAAAATTCCCTGAACTCTAAAAATGACTGGTTGTTTGGAGGGGTTTCGACAAACAGGGACTTGAATTATCAATTCGCCTGGGCGGAACTAATTATGTTGTGTTTCGTACAATGGGCTACACGGTTTGCAGTATCCCCGTCACCGCCCCTCATACCATACGCAGTCTAATTGTTCACAAACAGAATCCTCTAGAGGTTCAACCCTTGTATACACACTACGGTTCTCTAATAGATATTTCAACGCTTTCGTCTCAGACATTCGAACATCACAAATTGAAACTGGAACGTTATTTTAATTAATTTTGAATTAATTATTGGACCAAGGGAATTGTTTACATCCTCATACACCAATCACGCAACATTTGTCCTTTTCTGGACCCTCATATTGATCCTATTGAGCTAAATTTGACCCTATTTTAATAAAATATACAATGAGCTGACCTTTAACCACCTATCCTAAGATTCTAAAGTCAAAAATTATTTACGATTCTTTCTTTCACATCCTTGACTTTTCTAATTGATTTCAAGAGCCCTAAAACCGTTAATCTATTCTTAATTAATCAGGTATCAATTAAAAATGTATAAAGGCATGAAATTCCGATTCTTTTGATAAAAAAAAGTTTTTTACCCTCTTCCCAACGACAGAAGTTTTTAAATAATAAAAGACCCAAGTTTGGCCGAGTTCAAAAAGTTAAAGCATCAATTAACCCGTTGAATGATAACCGGGATTACTTGTGAGGGGAAAAAGTTACTTAATCCTATTTAATTAATTTTAATATTTTTTTTTTTTATCAAAATCTGCGGTTTGGCATAATCTTCGTAAACTGAAGAGGTTTGGGGTTTTCGGTTTGGGAATTCAAGTTGAAATCTTGTGATAGCTTCAAAGGGTGGAAAGTTGATATTTCTCTTAGACATAGAATTACATTTTAACTCAAATACTCAAACGTAAATTTAACTCGGAGGAAACACATCCGTGCCAATTTCCAGTTTAATTTACATATTTAAAAACTTTAATTTAAATCTAATTCAAAAATAGGTCCAGTTTTACCTTATTTCTGCAATTCTTACCTGAAACAAAACAAAAATAATTAAAAATGAATTATTGATCCTGAAATTTTTCTGTAAATAACGTGATCCAATTAACATTTATAATCTTAATCGTGATGCATTTATAATTTATGGACTAGGAATACATTCTCAGTTGTCTCACGAATATCATTTTTTACGTGAAACATCATGAAATATCGCGTTTTCGAACTTTGTTACTAAACAACGTTTTTCTATATGAAATTTTGTTTATTTATTCAATTCTTTATGGAAAAAATGTTGGGATTGCTTCGACAAGGACGGAGAATAGAAGCGGTTCAGGGGTTGCAATTAAATGGTCGAGGGTGAAGGCAATTTTCCCCTCCCGTGGAATCCTCTGTATTAATTTTATCCAGACAATTGGCCCTAACACTATTAGAAGGTACGTAAATGCGATTTTCTGTTGATTTTATTGGAAAATGTGAGAAGCTTTTGGAAACTATTCTAACTATTGCAATAAAAAAGTTATTAAAAAAATTTATTCATTTTTAGCAGAGTTTTAGTCATTTTTGTTCTTCGAAGTAAAACTTCGTTATAACGCTCCCGTTTATAACGATTTCCCGGTTGTAACGCTCCTTTTCCCTGTTCCCGGTCCCGGTCCCTGGTGGTGTATTTCCAAAGGAATTTTGTTCGTTTTAACGCTCCAATATCCCGTTTACAGCGCTTCGATGGAAGAATAATTTTTTTTTCCTTCGCATTTTGTCATTTCTTCGTATCGGATTAAGATAAAAAAAGTGATGTCGAGTGCAATTTTTGAAAAACCTATCAAGATAAAAGATGTTTTATCTTACAAAAGGAGGCTTTCTCACGATGATTCTGAGAAAGTGCAGATTCAATGGCTTTATGTAAACAAACCTATACAATATGTTTCCACGAATTCCGAAGCCGCTTTTAATTTTTTTTTTGTCTGTCTTTTACCTCACGCAGAGGAGTGAACGCTAACTACATAATTAAAATGAGATCATTCTCAAGTTAAGAAAGAATAGCGTTTCTGGAGTTCGAAGTGACGAATTTGAACCAAAAAATTTCGTGGCTTCAAAAAACATCAGTCCTTCTATCTACACTCCGGACAATTGTAAAGAAACGGGAGAAAATCTCCCTAAATCTCGCTAAAAAAAGAGAAAAAAAAATCGTATTCATTCCGAAGATTTGCTTATCATGTACATTTATTAGCGCTTCTTTTACTTGGTCCCCAGAAGAGCGTTATAACGAAGTTTTACTAAGGAAATAACCGGATAGCCAGTTGGGGGGGGGTAGATGGTAGTAGATGTTTGAGGGTGGGGGGTAAGGAGGAAAAGAGGAAGTTAAAGGGAGATGATATAGGGGAGGAGGTTGAGTGGGGGATTAGAGGAGGAAGTTGATAAGTTGATGGGAGGGGTAGTAGAGAAATTTGGATCTAGAGGGTAGTATAGGAGGAGGTTAAGTGGGGGATCAGTAGAGGAAGTTGTTCGGAGGGATAGTAGAGGAGGAAGTTTAGGATGAGTGGTAGAGTATGAAGTTTAGGTAGGATGTTAAAGGGATTTTGGGGGGTTGCTAATGATGATGAAATTGATGAATAAGCTAAGGGTTGATGAATTGATGAATAACCTAATTAGGAGGAAGTTGCGATGGTAAATTAACAACAGTTGCGCGTCCCAAATTATCATTAAATTGTAGCTTTTAACATTAAATTAATTTGTTGTCAACATAAATGTGCCAAATTTTAGCCTATCTATATTCCATTCATTTTGTAAGCTTCAGAAAATTGAATAGAAGACATGAATAGGCGACTAATGAATATTATTCCGTTCACATCCTGTGGCAAAGGTATAATTGCATTATGTTCTCATTTCTCCGAAACATACCTATAATTATTCAATTTAACCTTATAATTTTAAACTAATAAATTATAATTAATTAATTTTTTTAAAGTTTATTTTTCACAATATGAATTATTAATACATTTATATTTTAGTCAAACGACTTTCTAATGTGTTTAAAACAAATACATAAGTTAACAGGACTGGAAAAAAAATTGTTTGCCTGAATAATTTATTCATAAAAAAAAAATTAACGACGTGGAAATGATGCGAACTAAAAATAAAAAAGGCTCGTGGAAACTGTTTAACAAAGCTTATCAATATCCCATCCGGTGCCTTTTCCAACCTTTATACCCACGTAGTGCCTAAGGGTTGTATGACGGTCACGTATTATAGGGAAATACGCGTCGAGTTCCTCCATATTCCTTGCAGGTATTCATCCCTCTGTTAGCCCATCCCCTTCACTGAAAAAAGGTCGCACCCCGATGTATAAACATCAGATATTTCCACAAAAGAATTTTTTTTGTTGTTGTCTATTTTGAAAAACAATGTAAATTAAATGACTAAGTTGGTCTCAGGGCTTTTTAAAGTATTTTTAATTTAATTTACAATGGGAAAAGGCTTAAAAAGGAACAAAAGATTATTCAAGGAATTCAAAGACACACTTAAACTGTTTAGAAAAAGTAAAGACAGGGGAAAAAAACGAAGAAAAAGGTAATTAAAAGTTTGCGTTGTTGGCTGGAAAGCAGGTGTTGGCTTCCGAGAACCGCCGCCCTTTTAATGAACTCCTGTTTGACTTCTTTTATTCGTAATGAAATAATTTTTGTTTTTTTAAAGTTCAAAATCAGTCAGGGATGTAAACGTTTCGCCTATAGAGACGGATTTCTCTCTAGGGAAGTTTTTTTTCTTTATGAACAACGATTTTTATCCTTAATCAAATAAGAGAGACACTATATTTTATAAAAAATTTTTCATGAGAAATAGACCTAATTAGGGGGATTTTCTATCTAAGGTGAACTCAAAATCTTTATCCTTAAAAAAATAAATATTTATTCATCGTGAAAGGATTTTCACGTACATTAACAAATTAAGGTTAATTGGTTGAAAGGAGGGAGTGGTTGGCCATGGTTGGGAAATTGGTATTAATGTTGTGGAGAGGTCTGTAGAGAACCCACTTTTTGAGAAAGTTCCAGTTTTAGGAATTCTCCTCCTTAACTGCCATACCCTATGGTAGATACGAAGGTAAGTATGTCGAAATTCCTATTTCTACAAATATATAATGTTTGAAAAAGGCGAGTTCATTACCTAAATTGAGTGCCCCTAGGTGTAGAGAATGTTAAAACAAAAGACATTTTATTTTTTTAGGTCTGTCTACCGCAGTGTCTGTTGTGGTTAAATTAATGCCAGTTGAAAGTGATGAAGAAGGTTGGAAGGGTGGGGGTAGGTTTGGCGGTGGGCCACCACGCTCGCTTTTCCCCAAACACCTTTCTCCGTTTGTCAACCCTCCCTGCTTCCCCTCATTTTATCTTAATTAGGACGACCACCTGAGAAACGTAATTATAAAAACTAAGCACCTTCAGGAACAAGAAAAAGGGGAAAAAAATTCAACGATATAATAAACAGGGACAATTTTCACGACTAATGAGTTCTGAACTTTATTTAAAAAATTCAAGAAGTCGAGAAATCCCGGGAAAAGTCAATATGTACCAGTTTCTAACTTAGAACAAATTCTAGACGCGAAACATCCTTTATTTTATGGTTTAACTTTTGTTCCGAAACTTCTCCCAGTCTGAGCCTTTTCTGATTTGAATATTATCAAGATCCGTTCAGTCTAACTTTTCAGAATCGAGTTTTTTTTTCGAGTAATAAAAAAAAATCAATTTACAAATGTAGGGGATTAAATGGGGTGGTTTAGTTTCCGCTCCTATTACACCGCACCAGTGTTAATTATCCGATTAGTGTTTACACCCGCGGACACCCGGTATTTAACGGTTGTTTTCATTCAAAACTCGACCGCGGAGCCTTGATTGTAAATGCGGATTTGAAATTAAACCTCAAAAACCAGTAAACGTTTCTCAAAGTCATTGAATGCGACTAATAGCTTTTTGTATGTTACGATTGGCCATTTAAGCATCATAGAGAGATATATAATACGTTAATAATGGGAATGGCCTTTGGAGATATGTACATATCATTTTCATAAAAAAATTGGCTATCCTCAGAATGGCATCATATCACATATCTAGGTAGGTATGTATATAGTAAAACTTCGTTATAACGCTCCCGTTTATAACGATTTCCCGGTTGTAACGCTCTTTTTCCCTGGTCCCGGTCCCTGGGGGTGTATTTCCAAAGGAATTTTGTTCGTTTTAACGCTCCAATTTCCCGTTTATAGCGCTTCGATGGAAGAAAAAAAAATTTTTTTTCTTCGAATTTCGTCATTTCTTTGTATAGGATTAGACAAAAAAGTGATGTCGAGTGCAATTTATCAAAAACCAATTAAGATAAAAGACGTTTTATCCTTAAAAAAGGATGCTTTCTGATGATGGATTCTGAGAAAGTGCAGATTCAATGACTTTATGTAAACAAACCTATACAATATGTTTCCACGAATTCAGAAGTCCTTAGCTTCGAATTTTTATTTTTTTTTTTTTTCGTCAGTCTTTTACCTCACGTAGAGGAGTGAACATTACTTAATTAAAATTTCGGGGAGATCATTCTCGATTAAAGAAAAAATATCGTTACTTTAGGAGTTCGACACTCTCTGACAAAGGCCCAGATAGCCGAAAAATAAAAAGTGAGTCCTCATTGCTTCCTATTTGTTTTTTTCTTTTCGTTTCGCCCCCTAAAAACTAAAAAAGTTTTCGTATTCATTCCAAAGATTTGCCTATCATGTACATTTATCAATTTAAAAATAAATTTTTAAGTAATTTTTAAGGATTTTTATGACTTCCCGCTTATAGCGCTTTCCCGGTTATAGCGCTCCTTTTACTCGGTCCCCAGAAGAGCGTTATAACGAAGTTTTACGTACTTGGTAGCAATCAGCCCCACTAAGCAAAAATCGAACCCATTAACCTCGTACAAATAACTGAAACATTAAATTTTTTAAGAACATTAGGAGATTTTTTTTTTCTTCTTTATAAATGTGCCTTAAATTTTGCTCAATTTTTTTAATAAAATCATTTTATCAGTAAATAAGTAGTCTAAGAAATACCAATTAAGATTTGTAGGGATTAAAAAAAGCAAAACATAATAGAGTCAGGATGGATTTTAAAAGTCTGAGAAAAACAACTTCGTTTGGATCTATAATAAAAGCAATAAGAAGTTTTAAAAAGCGGAGACACTTAGGCCTTTTCTTAGAATTCTTTTTTTTTTCCCCCTCCCTTCCTACCTTTTTTTTTTTTTCTTTTTAGTGTAACTCGCAGCGCATGTTTTTACGCTCGGAAAATAAGAACGAAACAAGAAAAAGGGATCTAATGAGAAATAAATTGCAATCCACTCTAATTGCTATTCCCCCCACCATCCCGACTTTCTTTTTCAACTTCTTTTAAGAAAAGACAAATCGTCTTAAAACCTGAAGAGATATTAAATCGAGTTTTTAATATAAGTTAAGACGGGGTTTTCTAAACAGTTATATGTACTTTGAGACAAAAGGAGGGTGAAAGAAGAAGTCGAGGGTACCTACGCAATCAATTATGTAATCTCTTCTTTACAAATTAACCATTGACGTAATACAGGCACTTGGTCCTCAAAAACGTTCAAATATTCCAATTACCTAACCAAAAAGCGATATAAATTTTAAAGAATTTTTCGGTAAAATGACACTAAGGCAAATTGAACCTGTTATGATAGCACTTTTTTTTGGGATTATGCCCATTTCCGCGCCTCCCATTTCCGCGCCTCAACTAATTCTTACCTGCTTTGACCCATGTTCTTCCCATATCCGCGCCGAGAGTCTCGTTTCCGCGCCTAAGGGATGGTTTAGGCATAAAGGTTGGCAATGTTATATGGCCACGCTCGATTCCCCCTCAAACGTGGCGGGAGGGGTTATTTTCAGGAACCTAGATCTATCAACAAATCAAGAAACTTGATCAAACTTGAGCACTGTTAATGGGATCATCATCGACACTAGAAAGGTTTGAAGAAGAGGAAGATCCTGAATGTCCATCCTCCTTGAAGATTCAACAAGCTCCATTGTCAGAATGATTATTATTTATTACCATCATTTTTAGCGATTTATTTACAAGGTACATATTGAGATGGGTCTGTTTTGGATTATTTCGCTTATATTCTGCTTACTTTAATGTAAGTGTTTTCGCAGGCGCGGATGTGGGACAACTTTATACTTGTGGCGCGAAAATGGGACAAAAAATAAAAAATTCAGACTAGGCGCGGAAATGGGAACACCCCTTTTTTGGTTGAGATTTTAACCATTTTTTGAAGATTAAGCAAATTTCGAGGCTCCCTTCAACATGATTCAAAAAATGGTGTATTTTTTAAGCAAAAAAAAAAAAAATTCGGAGCAATATTCATCCCTCGTTTTTTTCCTCATCTCGGCGTGCTTTTGACATAAATCTTTAACGGGGAACGTCACGCACTCGAGTCTAGTGTTTCTGCTCCTTTTCCGCCCCCCGACCCTTCCTATCTTTTTTATATTGAAAGAAAAACCTTTAAAGAATAATCTTTTCTAAGAATTTTGCAGGAAGTAGGATAATAATTGCAAGTCAATTTAAAAATTCAATAACTTTTTAAATTCCAAACCATCGAAGGTGCTTAACTAAGCCATAATATGCCCTTAGAAGGCCAAGGCCATAAGGCAAAAAAAAAATTATTCTTCCGAGAAAAAGCAAATATGTAGTGAAAACTTTTTCAGTTTTACGTAGGAAGACAAGATATTGAGGTCGGTCACACGGAGGCTTTCGGCTTCTTTTTTTTTTTTTAATAACTGCCATTAATAAATTTTAAAACCGACAAGTTGAATATTTTATTTTACCTTTGGCTGCTAAGCCCCAACCTCAACATTTAAGTCCCTTAACTAGCCTTTATTGTTACTCCTTTGTCACATATTGCACTCAACCTGCTTCGAAATTTCCTCATCCTGCAATATCATTCTCTCTCAATTATTTTTAATACGCAATATACGACAAAAATCCTTCATAAAAGAACAAAACATCCATGTATAAAAAATAGGGAAAAGAAGATATTTATGTTGAAATAAATGTTCTGGGTTCTGAATATGCCATTTTTACTTCCCGTTGAAAAATTACGTGCCCCGTTTATTCTCCATATGGGGTTCCACTTTTATACGAAGAATTTTTTAGCCCCGATCGACAAGTCTAATGCCCCAACGAAAAGTATGGAATTTCATAACATAAATGGGCCAGAGGTGTTTCTAATTATACCTAGAAAAGAACTTTTTCGACTCACCCCTATATTTTTAACCCTCAAATTATTTAACGCTTCAAAAGCGAAAGGTTGCGTGGAAGGTAAATGTTAGTTATTTCAAACTGAAAAGTCAATGGTGAAATAAATAAATTATTTCTTTTAAAAATTCAAGCAACCCTTTTTTTAAATATCGATTCCACTGTTCGTGCCTGATACCTTTTCACAGATCACTTTTTCTCATTCTTATCGTTTTGAAGTAATGATTAATATCCTGTCAATCTTGGTAAAGTTTGAAATTGAAAAAAAAATTAACTTCATAAAGTAATTTTTTGATAAATAGTTGAATATTTAAATATATTTTCGTGATCCCCAGAACGCCCTGATCACGAATACATAGGTCTCTAAGGCCGGAGTTTTCTTTGGAAATCAGCTAAAAAATGAAAACTTGACAAAAAGTGTTCATATAAAATAACAACATACAATGGATTATTCAAACAATTGAGAAGGAACAAAGTTTTTATGTCTTTTAGTTTTGATGGAAGTTTCTCGAGATAAGAAAGGTGTCGGGTTGAATTTTGATTTAACGGAGGACGATTTCTATACAATTTAAAATTATTTAGAAAGCATTTGGGAAACTTAAACAGTGAAATTTCCCAAGAAAGTTTCGATATTAAACTTTACCCAATAAAGTTAAACATTTTATGGTTTCCTTAGGTTTGTAATAGACCATCAAGTTTATCTCGAAATGGCGGAAACTGTGCACACAAGTTGGAAATATTTCCGGTCGAAATTTTGAAAAAATTGTTTAGGTACCTATAATTTTTTTATTTTTTTAATATGACGAACGCGCGTTGCCATGGGTTACGTTTAACCTCACTGTTTGCCTTAGGAAATTCGAACATCAGCAGGAATCAATAATGAGGGAGATCTTGTTTCAAGCGACAGAGCCATAGATAGTAACAATCACAAGAATTTTCATACAAATATGATTTTCGAGAATCGAGATAAAAAATGAAAACCTAGTTGTGTAAAGCAATCTTTTCAGTTAATAGAAATTACCCCTCCATATCCACCACTTTACCAAAATTTACCCATGGTACGCATACCCTAAGAACGCTTACCCCGATTGGGTATGCCCATTTACCCCATTGTCCTCCACCACTTTGCGACAATAACTCACTCTTTGATTTACCAGAATCACCCAACTCTTCTGCACTCCATTATTCCATTTTAGGTAGGGCGATTTCCCAACACCTACTAAATAATTACATACCCTCTACTTTCCCCATTTACACACCAACTAATTTACCCAATTACATATCCCCCACTTTACCCACCACCTAATTTGACGAATTTCCCACTCCCTATTTTACCGAATTACATAAAATTACAACGCCAATTACATAAAATTACACACCAACTATATTATTCAATTACACATCAACTACCATACCCCCTACATTTCCCAATTACCTATACTCTATTTTCCGCAATTACCTACCCTCTATTTTCCCCAACTACCTACCCTCTATTTTCCCCAATTACCCACCCTCTATTTTCCCCAATTACCAACCCTCTATTTTCCCCAATTACCAACCCTCTATTTTCTCCAATTACCTACCCTCTATTTTATCCAATTACCTACCCTCTATTTTCCCCAATTACCTACCCTCTATTTTCCCCAACTACCTACCCTCTATTTTCCCCAACTACCTACCCTCTTATTTCCCCAATTACCTACCCTCTATTTTCCCCAATTACCAACCCTCTATTTTCTCCAATTACCTACCCTCTATTTTATCCAATTACCTACCCTCTTATTTCCCCAATTACCTACCCTCTATTTTCCCTAATTACCAACCCTCTATTTTCTCCAATTACCTACCCTCTATTTTATCCAATTACCTACCCTCTATTTTCCCCAATTACCTACCCTCTATTTTCCCCAACTACCTACCCTCTATTTTCCCCAACTACCTACCCTCTTATTTCCCCAATTACCTACCCTCTATTTTCCCCAATTACCAACCCTCTATTTTCCCCAATTACCAACCCTCTATTTTCCCCAATTACCAACCCTCTATTTTCCCCAATTACCAACCCTCTATTTTCCCCAATTACCAACCCTCTATTTTCCCCAATTACCAACCCTCTATTTTCCCCAATTACCTACCCTCTATTTTATCCAATTACCTACCCTCTATTTTCCCCAATTACCTACCCTCTATTTTCCCCAATTACCTACCCTATATTTTCCCCAATTACCTACCCTCTATTTTCCCCAATTACCTACCCTCTATTTTCCCCAATTACCCCCCTCCTACTTAATGCAATTACACATCCCCAGATTACAGAATTATGTACCTATGTATCACTGTAGCTAATCTCCTAATTTACCAAACTAAACACGGTCTACTTCACCCAATCACTCTTACCCTACTTTACCCAATAACCCAATTTAATCATCCTCTTCATTACCTAAAACTACCCTACCCTATTACTTTACCCTCAACCTCCCAACCACCCTCTTACCCTCATTTTTCCTCCAAACACCCTCTTTTCTGTAACTTTATCCCTCACCTACCAGGACAAAAAGTACCTAGTAAATTTCTAATTGTTTTGATAGTAAAATAACTAATAAATAAAAGAAAAGGGGATAAGGCGGCAATGAAACGGTCGCAATATGGTGGAATTACAGGGGCCGAAACTCTTTCTCCCCCCTTTGCCAAACGTAATAAAACGTTAGTATTCTCCCCTCCCCCCTCCTCTCACCCACCACACCCTTCAAGAAACTAAATTGTGCTCGCAAATCCAACCCTTCCGCCGCCCACCGAGATCTCGTCCGTGATTTGCAATTAAACTGAAGCTGTAGGAGTCTGAAGTGGCCCATTGTAGACCCCCCGAAGGCTTTAAAAACTTTCGGACGGATTTTCTACTTCCCCGGATGATTTTAGTGGTTTTTATCGAATCCAGGAGACTTCTCGACGTTAACCTTTTAAAATCAACCTTTCTGTAAATAAAAATCGCTTTTCAGATAATTGGATATTTAAAAAAGTCATAGTAAACAATTTTTTTTATGTGAAAAGGAAATCATAACTGAGTCTGTTTGCCAAAGGAGTCATTTGGCAGGTTCCCCAAGGCGTTTTTAACTCGCCGGTTTACACATCATAAACCCGGCCTGTTATAATCTGCGGATTTCCTTCGACTTATCAAAATATTTGTGATTCACTTAACCGAACACTTTTATTTCACACGAAATTCCTTTTTTTAGGCACAAAGTCTCTTTTTTTAACGAGTAAGCACTTAAGTTGATCAAAGCAGAATGATGATGGGGGTCGGTTTTGAGGTTCGGCCTGTTTCTATTTCATTTGTGAAGCCATTAAGTCTACTTAAACTGTTCGTAATTAAAGGGAGGCGGTATCGGACAGACTTCGAAGTCCGCCCTTTTCCCGGAGAGCGGATCGCAAAGTGCAATTATACTAATAGAACCACGAGAGGGCATTACGACCATTCGCTTAAAAACAGATCTAATCTATATTAAGGTAAAAAATGTAAAACACACACGTTTTCCCTAGAGTTACTATACCTCACGCATCTTCGATCCAATAATATTAACAACCATAACGACAAATTATCAACAGATAGACCTCAAAGAGGGAACTTTCATTCACTTTTTGGACCCGAAAATTTTCAATTTTTGATTCCACCCAAAATCTGGTGGCCGGTTAAGTGGTAAAAAGAACCTATTTTGAATTAGATTTTGGATTCTGTAAACTTTTTTTTTCTTGACCCTTTTTCGCGTTGAAATCACAGTTCTCAAATCATCCAAAATCTGGTTCATTTCTTCTTTTAGACTGTTTTAAGGGTAAAAAAGGAGCAAACCTATTTTTCGGTCTTTTCAATCTCATTCAAATGAGGGAAGTGCTAAAATAATGAAGTCAATTGTGGAAAACGCTGTTTTCAAGTGCGACCTAGCGGAAAGATCAACACGCACTTTCCAAGAGTGCTTTAATTGAGAAAACCTAAAGTTTTGTTTGTTTGACGGTTCCCCTCTTCCTAACTCACGTGTCAACTTCAACTTAAGTCCCAGTTTGTCGACATCAATTAAACTTATAAGGAAGGGGAAAAGGGTGTGGAAAACCACTTGTTTGAAGTGTGTTTTCAACACGTTTGATCCTGTTGAAGATTACCAGATTTAAATTACACCTTGTATACCGAAAAAATTATTCTCTAAGAATTTTTAAATCTCGTGACGAAGTTTTATTTTGGACAAAAAGTTGTGTTTAAAAAAATTTATTTTCATGCGAGTTTTTCAACGGAAGAAGGCAATCCATCATGGACAAGTGGCAAGTTGAAGGGTTTAAAACTGATGCCTCGACAGCCTTTTCAGATTAGGATCCTTTTTACAAACTTACAAAACTGCAAAACCAGTTTAGTTGCGGATGGGGTTGTACTCAGTGTCAAAACAGTTAGACGTCTAGGATCCACATATTTGATGATTTTCAGTATGAAAACACGAATTAGAAGAAGGTTTTGGGGAAATAATTTTTATGTCTCATTCAAGGGGGAACCATTCTTCTTTTTTTACAAGAAAAATTTTTATTTTTATTTTCATAAAAAAATCTGGTAAATTGATGATTTCGAATGTTAAAAAAAAGCAAAAAGAGAATATTGACTTTCTAAGATTATTAAAATTCCACGAGGCTTATTTAATTATTAAGCAATATTAGAACTAAATGACCCTTAAGTCTAAGATCGTTAGGCGTAATGGTCTAAACGTTGAAATGGTTAATTCATGCTGTTAAACCCCTCTAATCATCTCTGCGTATAAACGATTTTAAAAATAATTACGAATCCCTTATAGTTTTTAATTGCAACTTTTTTCCTAAATCGCACTCGTGAAAAACGCTGGAAAATTGAAATGATTTAATATTCATTAACTCGACATTCTACCTTTCAGGGTTTTTTTTTTCTCCCGTTCCACTCGGGTCATTTATAAAGGTGTAAAATGTCATTAAAAATAATTTTTAATCAAGTTTATGGACAAAAAATGGAATTACAAATTCTCGAGTATGAAATGTTATTTATTTTTCATGCTCAAACATCGCTCGAAACACTTTTTGACGTATTTAGTTAGGTAATTTTTAATTATTTTTAAAACAATTTTAATTTGTCATTATTGAAGCTTTTTATGTATTTTTTTATTTCCATTTCATATTTTTTGACGATTTCATTTTATAAAACGTTTTCTTTAATCCAGTAGGTACTCATGTTATTTATATTAGGACGTTGCTTTTTAATTAAAATGATGTTTAATTAAAACTGAAGTAGGCATTAAAAAAATATTTCCTTTTTATTATTTTTTTAAAATTGCCTGTATAAAAATTATAAATAAAATAATTGAAAGGAAAGATTAGCAAAAGGAAAAATAATGTGAATTTCAAGATTGGTGTTTTTCAGCCTAAAAAACGTCAAAAACCTGATTTTGGGTTAAATCAAAACTCGAAAATTTTTGGGCCGAAAAAGTGAAGAAGGGTCTCCCGAATTCGGCCTCAAAATCCATTTGTCATATAAAATTGAATGAAATTTTTGGGTTCGAAACAGCAAAGAAGAGCCTGAAAAACGTCAAAAACCAGATTTTGGATGGAATCCAGAATTGAAGATTTTTGGGACAAAAAAGTGAAACGGGGTCTCCCAAAAGCGACTTTGGATTTTAAGATTTTGACGAAAAATAGCCTTAAAATGTTGGTTTTGAGCTTTTTGACTAAAAATTGACTCCACTTTAAAAGTTAATATTTCACATTATGTTGGTACTACTGGTGAATGAGCTTACAATTTGTCGCTATCCCCGCTTATGTAATGACCTCGCGAAGATGTAAATAAAGAACAATTTTTAATAAAGTTCATTTCTTATTATGCAATGTGCCTGTATCGGATATCCTGCCCGGAGAGGACCAATGTTTATGACATTTTAGTCCATTTCTTATCCATCGTGCCTGTCATAACCACCCTGTGACGTCATTGGTTCGTTTTAACATTTTTGTACTGTAACGATTTCCGGGAATTTGGAGGCATGCAAAGTCGATTGATAAAATTGCCTGACCTACAAATCAGGGTCTAAACTCTAAAGGGATAGGCAGGGGGAAAGAAAAAAAAAGAAAGAAAAGGCCCTTGTTCAATAATAGATGTCCTGTATTGATCCGTGGGTCTTCTCCGGTGTTCGCTAGCCTGAGAAAAATGAGAATTGATGTATGATCCATCCATCAAGAAAGGCGACGTCGAATAGGTAAGAAGAAAAGACCCTAAAAAAGGCCTTTTAAATTACTTTTTTTTTCTCTCTCTCCTTCTTTCCTATAATTCGATCGAGGTTGTTTAATACGAACGTAAAAGTCACCGGCACCTTGTTAAAGACGAAACTGGATAAACAAGAACAAAAACTGTTCGGGAGAAAAGTTCCAAGTGGTCTACTATTAACTTGGGGCTTTTCTAGTGTGTGTTATATCCTTCTGGAACTTTTGTTTAAGTGCACCTTCATAAAAACACCCTCGAACAATGTCAAAAGCAACTTTTCTTTTTATCTTTTCCTTTTTTTCGGCAATCTGGAAATCCAATTCATTTTAAATAAGCCAATCTGAGATAGTTGGTGAAGAAGGTTTGAATCAAGGACATTATACCCGCCTTGGGAACGGGCATCAATTATTCCTTAGTATAGCCAATGCATAGACGATAAGGATTCAATAAGGCATCGGGAAAAGGTCAGCAAAAAAAGGAAAAATAGTTCAAAAAGGATTGAGTTTTTATGAAAACAGGCGTTAGGGTATAGTTGACCATGCATTGCATCAGGTTCAAGGATTTGAAACATTAAATCTAATTTTTATTTTCTCTCTCGCTTTTTTTCTATTTTAGATTGTATTCTTGGGTCTGAATAAAAATTCGGTCTGTTGCTTCTAAAGAAAAATTAGGTTGAGACACTGTTCATCTTACCTGAAAACTTATTTCTGTTTATTGGACTAAAATAAGCGGTTTTCAAGCCCCTGAAAAGCGTAAAAGGTGAGGATTGAGGGCTCTTTTAGGTTTACTGAACGAAAATTAAAACTTATTGTTTTTCATACTTTAAAGATCGTTTAAAAGAAAGTAAAATGTTTGTCCCAGTTGTTTGCGATGTCTTGAACTTCTTGAGGATTCATTTAAATATGATGATAAAGAATTGCGGGTATTTGTCAGGATTTCGACGTTAGAGGGGAAGGATGAAAAGTGCTGAGTGAACGAGCAAAAACGGAAGCCTCCCTTGATAAGGTTGACAAATTCCTAAGGGCGAAAAGGGTTCAGAGGGGTTGGGTTTGAAAAGGAGGTGTTTCTGCACTCTAGGTCGAACTTTTCCCCGAGCTTTAATTAATCTTATCAAAGGCAAGTGTTTGTCGGGGGGCGTCTGGAAAGAAGTGAGGCTGAGGAAGTCGTTTAGAACTTGAGAAGAAAATCACTTGAGATAGTTATCTACGATCCGAAACGCTCACACACACAAGAAAACGCTTTTAAAACGAATTCGGACTTTTCTTTGATCAATCTTTCTCGCGCAACGGCTTTTTTCCCTTCTCCACGGCTAATTGGACCGACAAACCAAGAGAGCAAAACTAGTTTATACTTTGGCGATGTGGACCCCTTGGGGCGCCTTCTCTCTTTTATTTTCTTCTCCATTTTATTCCGGATGCTAAAAGATTCCCTAGGGGAGTAAAACGAGAATGCCAACTTTTTTTTTTCTTTCTCCAGATAAATCCAACAACAGGGAACAATTTTGAATTTTTTTTTTAAACCTAAAAACGCAAATTTGTCACTATTTTGTTCATTGAATATTCAATAGAATAAGTCATTCGGGATACGTGCCCTATCAGAGTGCAGGTAGGCTTGAACGGCGGAGTTAGCGTTTCTCTCGAGTTGCTGTATCGACTAACATTCGGCGTAAATGGCTTAGAAATTAATACAGTGAACTTTATACCACGTTATAAACGTATTTCTTCCTACTTTTAAAAAACAATTTATTAAAAACTGTTTGCCAGAGTCAAAACTTTCTGGAAATGAAGTTTCTTTGCTATCCATAGAGAGATATTCAGATACAAAAGACCCTGAAGACCGATTGACTTCAAATTGGCGCAAATCTTTGATATGCTAAAAAATATATATCCCCAGCTTTGGAATGACCTATATTTTCGTGATCAGGAGATCGTCCTGATTACGAATTTATAAGCCTCTAAGCCGAAAGCCTCCGTGTGGCCGACCCCAATAGCCTTGGTGAAGGTGGATTATTATTATATAACAGGCTAAAGTTATTGGAGGAGGCTATTGAGCAAATTAATTTGAAGAAAAGGGAAGTTGAAAAAATAGGGATTACTTCGGGATTGTTAATTTGAGGAGGGTGATTGTGGATGCAGGGTATTTGAGGAAGGAGGGTAGTGTAGGGATAAAAAGGGAGGAGGGTTGAAGAACTTTAAGTTGAAAGGAAGGGTGCAGTTGGAAGAACTGTTAAGCTGAAGAGCAGTGAGGGAGAATGGTTAAGGGATCTTAGTAAGGGCAAGTTGTGGAAAGAGTGTAGTTAACTATGAAAAGGGAGGATTATCTGTTAAGCTGTAAGTCGAAGGGAGGAGTATAGTTAGGTATGTGGCTGAAGGAAGTAGAAAAGGTAACTAGTATAGTTGATTTGAGGAGGGTAGTCAGGATGCAGTGGAAGGACTGAGGAGGGTACCTTAATGGGTAAGGTTTGGTCAGGAAGGAACTTAGAGCTACTATCCTAGCAGAAGAGGGAAGTTTCAAGCCCTGGTTTATCTCAATTATAGCCAGTGTCACTCGCCGTATTTCGTTCGTTTTAATGATAAAAAAAATTAAACCCACAAGATTAATTTTATTAAAATAGAAAAGCTTTAAAAAATAAAATTAAAAAAAAAGGCCGGGAATAAAATGGATGGGATTTGCACGTTAAGAGGCTGAAGGTCGCTTAAAGATTTAAAAATCTCAGTGGGGACTCTTTTTTTCCCTCCTGAAATCACTTAAAATTAATTTTGTAAAGACAGGAGAGGGTGCGAGTCGAGTTTTTAAAAGCGGGTAAACTTTTCCCTTGGTGTTTGTTATCAATTTTGAGCAGAAAACTCCTTGAGGGGTTGACTAAAAAATCACCCTTCCCTCCCTACACACACAGAAAGGACGTCCCCAGTCTTATTTGTCTAAATCAAAGGGTTAGGCTCCAAAGCGTCTCTTTGTGACAGATTAAAGAACGCTTGATTTTGTATTTTTGAGTTAATTAGATAGATTTTTTTTTTTCGATGTCCCGTTTTCGTTCAATTTTAAGTTGAAGAACAATAGGAGAAAATAGGACAAAAGCCGTTTTACCTCCTTTGCATTCCGCTCATTCGCAAACGGATATTTCTCCCCTCGAATTCCGGCCCTTCAGCGCATTCCATTCGTGAAGTTTAGGTTTAGATGGCTGGTCGGGCTGCAGGGGGGACCGGGGGTGGCTTCCCCGCAAGCAATCTGTACCGCTCACGGTTGTTTTAACGAAAGGATCGCTCCCCGCGACTTTACTTCACCTTCGCCCCCCACCACCATCCACACCCCGGACACAGTAACGGTTTTGTTCCTCGCGTAATTACAAGAGACCCCCTCACCTCTCCAGGCTCAGCAATTTAATTAACAAACGACAAGATTCAAAATACCATTACAACTTTCTTCAGCCTTTAAAAAATCCTTATTAATTAAAAATACGTCTCAAAAGTTGATATGAAAATTCTTAACCTGAAATCATTAAACTGATTTCATTCCCTTTCTAAAGAAGTTGAAGATTTAACTTATAAAAACGACATGTTTTGCATTCCTAAACGTTGTTTTGAGATAAGGGCTTCATAAAATATTTCAATAAAATAACAAACCCCTTGAGAACTCCTCCAAAAGGGAAAGTCTAATTTCCTACTTCTTACAATTAATATACAAAAATGTTTCCTTCCATTTTTTTAATCTGATGTAAGATAGCAAACTTCTTAGGCTCCTTTGTTTCTTGGGGAATTTTAAACACTGAATAACTCTAATTCACCTTTAATTTTGCTTATAAACTTCATAACGAAACAATTTTTTTCGTTAATTATACAATTATAGGATAATTAAAGGTTGTCAGACTGGAAGATGATTCTCAAATTGATGAAAAAGTCCCCAGCAGGACTGGATTGCGAAATGTAGTTAGTAGCCCAATCCCCATAGCCACGAGGTCTTCCATTACATTAAAAGGTTAAATGGAAAGTGGAATTTAATGCCTTTAATATTGTGTGCAAAAACAAAGCTGGTTGATTGACTTTGAAATTCAATGAGGAAACTAGAGCCGGATAATATCAGAATATGGTTTCATCGGAAAGGGAATAATAATTAGTATTTCATTGCTTTTAACCTAAAGATCAGAAATTGCATAAGCTAATGTTTCAACCAGATAACGAATACATGGCCAATTAGTAAAATAATTAATTGATTCTAACTCATTAGCTAACTCACCCTTTGTAAAAAAGTGTATATTTTGTTTAAATGCTTACCTAAATTAATTAGTGCGAATTAATTGAAAATAAAAGAGAAATAAAGGGTTTATTTGAATAGAATTTATATTTTTTTAATCCATGAAGTGAAAATTCGGGGTAATAAAGACCTCTTTTAGATAGATTTGTAACATTTTAGGATTTTAGGAAAAAAGGGGGAGTTTTTGATAAAGTTTTCGTCATTTATAGCTCCAGACCACAACTTAAAGTTCACTTTTGATGCAAAAAGTTTGAGGAACAACTTCACCTTTAGTGAAAACTTGAAATCGTGGAAAAGAGCTTTCCCATGTAAAAATAATTTATGCCTCGATTCGAGAAAAGAAAATAATGTTTTTTACATCGTAATGTGCTTAAGAGGTTGTAGAACCTCAAGGGTTATTTACAGCCGGCAATAAAAGTTTACAGATCTTGAGAGGCGGAAAAGAGGCCTCCAAAACAGTAAAAATGATTAAGGTATTCAAAACTTCTTTGGAAAAAGGCTCGTAATTCTCAAACATTCTGAACCAATAATTAGGAATTTAACGCTTTTTATGGGGTCAATAAGGGGAGAAAATTGCAATATTGCGTTATAAATTCCTCAGCTGGGTCGAAAATGAAGCCCCGTCCGGTCATAAAAAGACTATAGAGAGGATGGACGTCGGGCGAGACAAGGAACTCAATTATTTCCGTATTCGGAAGATGATGAAATTTTCTTCGGGCCTCGAAAAAGACGCGATGAGACGAGATCCGGCAGTTATGGCAGTAAAGCTGTCTTTCAGTTGGGGGACGAGCCGTTAGAGAGGGTTCATTTACTTTTACAACCCCTGACGCAGTTCTAAACCCCTTTCTCCCTCAAAACCCCTTATTTTCCCTCTCTCTCCATCCTTTTTTAAACGAGTAAACACCCACACCCTTTTCATAATATGAAAGAAATGACGGAAACTAACGACCTTACCAATTTACTTTTTTCTTTTAATGAGAAAACATAAAAATGTCCTTGTAAAGTTTTTTTTTTTCTCATATTTTAAGCCTCCATACATTAAAATAAAATTTTTATAAACGTTATAAAATTTAAAGAATTTATTTTTTAGAAAACTTAATGAAAGAAAATAAATCTCTTTTTTTATGAAAGAAAATTCTGAAAATTTCATCCGGATTGCATGACTTGGGCGAGGTAAACACTGCACATAAAGCCCCCGCGGGGTGAGGAATCGCGTGACCCGTGAGTATCGAATCAATTAGGTAATTATAGAAGCCACATACAAGATTTTCTTGATGGAAGTTTGTAAGGTGGAAAAGGAAAATTACCGATACAAAAAGGAAGTTTCAGGGGGAAACAAAAAAGAAAAAGATTTAAGAACTGGATACGGGCGCCAAAACGAAAATAACCGTCAATTATGATAATTGGATTGAAAGCATTCGAGAAGGATCAAAGGCTCAGAAATGAGTTTCTGGAAAGGATTTAAATTTATAATTGCTTATGAATCCATGCTACTTATCATGAGCGCTTGAGTTGAAGGGAGGGAGATAGGTTTCTGCCTAACCCGTCGAGGGACCTGTCTTAACACTTTCCGGACGTAAGTGTCCAGAGTCTTATTTAAAAGACAGGCCTTATATAAAAGACACGCCTTATATAAAAAGACAGTCCTCATATAAAAAGACACTCCTTATATAAAAATAAAAGACAGGTCTTTTATAAAAGGCAGACCTTATATAAAAGGCAGGCTTTATATAAAAGACAGGCCTTGTATAAAAGACAGGCCTTATATAAAGGGCAGGGCTTATATATAAGGGAGGGCTTATACAAAAGGGAGGGCTTATACAAAAGGGAGGGCTTATATAAAAGACATGTCATATAAAAGACACGCCTTATATAAAAGACTGTCCTTATATAAAAGATCCGCCTTATTTAAAATACAGTTCTTATATAAAAGTTCTTATATAAAATACCCGCCTTATATAAAAGACAAACCTTATGTATATAAAGGACACGCCTTATATTAAAGACACGCCATATATAAAAGACACCCCTTATACATATAAAAGACACGTCTTATATAAAAGACAGGCTGCCGGAACGTGTTAAATATCGTTCGATCCAATGGAATTCGATGTAATAATTACTGAGTTCCAGAGACTTTTATATGCTAGTCAATAAAGTCTGGATGAGATGTAGGTCGGCAACTCTCCATTTGATATAGAACTGCAGGGAGCAATTTAGTTCCATTGGTAGGCCCGTATGTATAATGTTTTTTCTTTCAAAATGTAAATGATACTAGAAACATAGAGAAAACAACATGTCAGTAAGAAAAGTGCAACATACCGCCCACCAAATGAAACTAGATAACTTCACCAATAGAATGTTTATTTCGATAAACAATGTATATTAAAATTAGAAGTCAATGGAGGACAAATTGTTGAGTAGATTCGATTTTTGTTCAATTAAATAAAAATACAAAAAAAAGTAGCCCCTTTTGAAGAAGACCATAGAGTGAACCGCAAAGAGAGCAATTATGACAGAAGAGTGAAGCCAGGGTTGGAACAAATGAAAAGGGTAGTTTATGTTTGTTGTGGAAACAAAAGGAACGTCGCGGTCATAGCGGTAGGGGGGGGGAGGAAAAAGGGTGGAGGAGAATTGTAAAGGGCGGCACAGGGGGATGAGGTACACGGGATGGCTTTCTCTGAAGGAGTCCCACCACTTCACCACTTCTGTTGTCGGTGTTCCTTTACAATTTCGGCTCCACTTACTTCCATACAGCTGACTCCATAAAGATTACAGGACTCTCGACGTTCTCTCTAAAGAAATTGACATTTTCTCAAATGTTTATTAACCACATTTCGCTTCTTTTTTTATTATAAAAGCTTTATTCATTTTCATTGTATTACTATATTATTATTTCTATACACTTTTTTTTCTGCTCAAATAGAGTGGTTTGAACACAATAGCTATCTTGGCTGACCTATTGTTGTCTTTCTCATGAAAAAAAAAAAAAAATCTTACGATCGAGCCTATTTTTAAATAAAAAGTTTTCATACTATTGGTAGGGGAAAAAATTCTTTTCCCACTATACCTTGCTCAATATCATCTAGTGGTGCACAATTCCACCTCCAAAGTGGCCCTCCATATAATTGGTCGGTATTGCCTTTCTAAATATAAATAAAATTTACATTGGTCAAACTCAATTACTGTTCCAAATATCAATATCTTGAATATCGCTTTTTCCATCGGAAGGGCTTATTGACACGTCGACGATTTAATTACTAGACAAACGTTGCGGATTTCGATCGTCGGTCACCCAGGAGAGGGGGGAGGGCTTTCGTTTATAATTGGATGAATTGCGGTTAAATTGAATCGAGAGGGACGAAAATTAAAGGACAACGAAGCTAATGAGTCAATAGTTCATCGTCGCTCGAGAACTTTCTCAATAGATTACTAGAAGCAAAATCTTTTAAACATTAAGAAGAATAACAAATAAAGGCTTTAGGGGTTTCTGACGTCTTGTAAACTTCAACCTATTAAGTGAACGTTTTTAGTGAAAGAACGAAAAGTCCGAATCTAGCCTGGATCGGACAAGGCGATGTTTATGTCCGGATCGCCAGAAGGGTGGAAGCGTATCGGAAATCAAAAAAAATATCGCTTCGCCCGCTCTTATATATTTTTTGCTCTGACTTTTTCTCTCCGAGCCTTTTCCTCCCCCGTCTACACCTGTACTTGACTGAACTTAGCCTCCATCCGCTACAGCACGAGTTGGCCGACGGCCATGGATTGCATTTGACACTCGGACAACTCATGGAGAACCCGTGTTCGCAAACACAAAAAATTTTAATCAAGAATTAGTTTAAAGAATATCGACGGAAAGAAAATTCGAACGCGATTTTCGATTACGTTTCGTGACATTTCGCGTGTTTTCCTAAATGTCATATGTTAAGACGAGTCTATATCACGTCGACGGTTGATGCTATACCTAATAGAAGCTATTAAACTACTTTTTTTGGACATGAAAACATAAAACACGCACGTATTTCAATTACAGAATTGTTGCACGTGCCGCGCTCCTAGGACAGAATCGATTTTTTGCTATTTACTAAATAAATAAACCACTCTCGATTTTTGTTCTTTTTTTCTGCTGGGGTGGTGGGATGTTGAGGGGGGGGGGAGTTCGGGGGAGTGATGGGTTGATCCTATTGCAATGCATGTAACATTCATCTATTTTCCCCCTTACCCCGCATCTTTTCATGCACATTTCGGACAGTTCTCATCGTTTTTCTCCCTTGTTGTTCTACCAGATGATAGTATTCCTTCATAGCCTCTTGATAGCGCTAATATCTCAAAATCGAGGAAAAAGTGACTTTCATCTTTTTTCCCTCTTACCCTTCAAGTGGTATACAAATTAAGTTAAAGTTAGTTTTACAGTTTAAATTCCAGCCCTTGACCCCTCTAAAAGGTCCAAAGCATTTCAAAATGCACAGAAAAAAAAATTCTCCAGGTACATAATCTGTGAAATTCAAAAGAGTTTTGGAATCCGTTCAGTCCTTTCCATGTTTTTTGACGTTCCACATTCACCGACCATTTCAAAGTAAAACATTTTCGTTTTGATAAAAAACGGGCCAAACGGTTTTCATGTTTCTAAAAGATTAATTTAATTCCCGAAAAAACTGTTCATATGAATGCTCGTATAAAAAAAAAAGGCCTGTCAAGCTATTTTCTGAGACAAGAGAGCCTTTCAAGCCAGTGTTCGGAAAAGCGGAAACTTTTTCCCCTCCGATGCTTTCACGCTAAACACGGGAAGACGTCGGAACGTCAACGCGTCCAAAACCTTATCCCCCGAGGAGGTGATTTCGAAAAAAAGGAATCCCGATTGTTCTCATCTTTTATCTTTTCATATATTCAACAAAATAGATCACCATTGATTATAGACCTCGAAAAATTCACAACTTTTTTTGGACCAAATTTGAATTCTTTGATTAAAATTCTTTTTATTTATTATCATGAGAAAATTAATGTAATAAATTATTTTGTATTAGCTACGTCGCAGAATGGTAATAATATGACCGCAATTTTAATATTCACGAGACCACCGAGCAGACAAACCGCACTAAAAAGTTTGTTTAGCCTTGTTTTAGTTGAGTTTTGTGGCTTTCATAAGCACCTTTGGGATAATATTTACAATGTAGTGTTTTCACATCAATGTTTTTTTCATCAAAAGAATAGAAGAACATACAAAATTGTGTCTGGGGAATAAGAATGTTTTGTGTTTTATTTTAACTTTTTTTGATATTCCGTAATTTGAGAAAAAAAAAGGTTCGTTTTTTAGAGTTTATTGAATTAGGTAAATGTTGATGACCGTTGTGTTGGTCCGGGATTGTTTCTACCTGGTTTTAGAAGTCTCTTGAATTAGCGGTAATCCACGGCAATAGGGGATGATAACAGCTGTAGAAATCTGAATTGCAAATCCGGGAGACCTCAACGCGCCTCCGAGCATATGCTGTTTACACGGGGGGCAACCAGCACTGCGGATGCAAATTCAAAACCCGCCACGCTAAATTATCAGCTCTCAACGTCTCAAAGTAGATTTTCCACTTTCAAAAGAGTCTAATAAAAAATTTTTTTTAAAACTATTTCATTATGAAATTTAAAGAATACTTTTATTTACTATTTAAACCTATCATTGACAAGATAAAATCAAAGCTTCGAACATAATATATGCTTCGAGTTTGATAACTGTAGAGGAATAATTTTTTTCCTCTCGCAAGCAAAGCTCCAAACCAATATTCAGCAAGTTTGATATCTGCAGAGGCACTACGTATTCCTACACTTAATTTTCTTTGGTGGAATATGTTTGTTTATTCAGATAGTTGTAGGTGACGAATCAGTCAATGACTCTACCTTCCGAAAACAATGGGAGGTGACGAGTAGTTCTACATCCATAAAGAGCTAGTTGGGGGTAAGTAAAGTTTGGGAGAAAGTTGATAAATTGAAGACAGGGTTAGTTAAAATAGGTTAAGATTTTGAGGGTGGGCATAATCTGATGTTTTTGAGAGGTAATCAGGGATTGTCCGGAATAATTTTGTGAGTTTGTTAACGGGTGCGATGTTTAGTGTTCCGGATATTTTGGACCGTATAATTTCTGAGAAATCGTCTGGTTTCCACATACAAAAGTAACTTTTAAACCTCCTAACAACATAAATATTTCCAGGAAGGTAGTCGCCATTAAATATTTTGTTCATGGTTAAACTGTTCAACAACTCTAAATTGAGCAAACGATGCCCCTAATTGGTACATTTCCCGCAATGTCCTTTTGCTTAAACGCCTTCAATGATTTCGAAGTATTAATGATTTCTTATTTAAAAATTTTGTTGATTAAGGTTAAATATTTAGTTAATTGTTTTGACACGTAATTTCAAAATAAAACTAACAATTATTTGTTATACGATACAAAAGTAAATTGGTGCGCTGCAACATGTTATCCTATTTCAATTAAATTTATAATCCTCGGGAGTATTTAGTAACCCTTTTACACAGTTAAGCCTATTCAGCCTATTTGATGAGAACATCGCTCACATAACTGCAGAATCGTTTAAGGTAGATTTCATTTTTTAAATTGAATATTTTCAGCGCTTATCTCCTAATTGAAAAAAGTTTAACATTTTTGTAAGAAGAAATTTTGAAATTAGGAGACCTATCGGATGTTAAGCGATTTCGCTCGATAAAGCATAAAAATATAAAAAGCGTGAAACCGACGACGAATCCAATAAATACCGAAGGAGGTAAAAAAGTTGGAACTAAAAATGTTTAAAATATTCATTTTCACTTATTAAAAATTTAAACAATTTTTTGTTCTCACCCTTTTCTGGAAATATTACATTCCTTTTTACGTCGTAGGCTCAAAAACGAAGTGGCAGGCGTATTTTAATAGTCGAAAAAGGCAAGTTTTCCCTTGAAGGCAATAAAGGTTGTGGAACGTGCCCTCTTTTTGTTAGGCGTCACATTCTTCCACCCCCTCTTCCAAGAAAGGCCCCCACGTTTTATCCGCGACCGTCATTCCCTATCCTATTCTCATAGGAAGTCCTCGTTTATCATGTCCGATGTCGGATCGGACCTTCACTTTTTATTCCGAAAGTCACTTTCCTTTTTAATAAATACATTTTTGACGCTTTTATTGAAGATTTTTCTTTCGGAAAGGGTTGTAACCGCCGTTGTAAAAAACGTGATTTCTATCTTCGGAACCTTCCGCGCATTTCGTTTTTTGACGATATAATATTTTTCATGCATACAAACCGTCTGAACGGAAGAGTGCACCTGATCGGTATTATACCCCGACCTATTTCAACTGCCCATTATTCTCCTCCCTCCGACCTTCTCCGCGTCTCTGTATCCCGTTGTCCTTCCACCCCCCGCCATCCCATTTTTTGAGCCCCGTTTTACATTTTAAGTTACCGCTTCCTAGTATTGAAACCGCCTCTTCATATAGAAAATGTTCAGAGCGTAAAAAAATTGAAAATTTATTCATGGAAATATTGCAATAACTGAGAAAAGTTGCGAATGGATTCTGATTTTAAAATAGGTAGGTGAAAACCTGGTATCGCAAAGAAGTTTTTGAGTTCTTTAGCACTCTGACACTGGGTCTACGTCTAGGGTACTAGTAGACTGGCCTCCTAACTTCCCAAAACCAGCCAACTACACCACAGTGAACTCGTTAAACTAGCCTACTTTGATGCCAACTTCTCTACTTCCCCAACCAACTAGGTAGGTACTACTACACTAAACCCTAATTCCAAACTACCTCATACCATAAGAAAGGATTCCGTAGTTTTAATATCTCTATTCGAAAAAACCAATACGATAATCCCCGATTCAGCACTATTAGGTCTTAAAAACCCGAAAGGTTAGCTAAAAGAAGACGAGAGCAATTTCTTTCCCGAGACCTTTTCTTACCTTTATACTAAACCGTGGAATCCCAGAGGCCCCCTTCCCTCTTTTTATCCCATCCAGGAATGCTTTTAAGGACGCACCCAAGTCTTCGCCGTTCGGAAATCGTCAAGAATTTTTATCTGAATCGCAAACAAGTTTCGCAATCTTTTTCCCTTCCGCATTATTCTGTTTTCTACTCGGATTTTAAATGGCGAAGGGGGCGTTTCTCAGGGTGAAAGCCTAACCCTCCGGCCACCCTGAATATTTATGCCCGGGGTTGACTCACTTATGGCAAGTTATGGAGCGGAACCTCCTAGATTTACAAGTCTAAATTATTTATCGCGTATTATAAACTTTCTTTTTTCGCACACAAACTGATCTACGGTTTCACTGGTACCTACGGTTTCCAGGGTCAATACGGTATCAATGTTCCTATGGTTTCCATAGTGCCTATGGTACCAATGGTTCATATGATTTCCATGACCCCTATGGTAACAAAGGTCACTACGGTTTCCATCGTCCCAATGGTTTCCATGGTTACTACGGTACCAATGGTTTCCATGGTTACTACGGTACCAATGGTTTCCATGGTTACTACGGTACCAATGGTATCCATGGTTACTACGGTACCAATGGTTTCCATGGTTACTACGGTACCAATGGTATCCATGGTTACTACGGTACCAATGGTTTCCATGGTTACAATGGTACCAATGGTTTCCATGGTTCCTATGGTCCAGCCATTTCTTGCTGTTTAACTTTGTTTTCGTCATTTTAAACCAAAGGTTCCCAAACTTTTTTACAGTGCGCCCCCCTTTTAAACAAATGAAAACCTTTGCGCCCTCCCCCCAAAAATTTTTTTGAATGTTAAATTTGAGGTTTTTGAAGGAAATTTGGGTTTTAAAATATTGATTTGGAGGTTTTTGACAAAAGAAATTGCACTTAAAAAGTTGATTTTGAGATTTTTGATAAAAAATTTGGCTCTTAAAACCATGATTTGGAGGTTTTTGACGAAAAATTGTCAACTTAAAGTTGATTTTGAGGTTTTTCGACAAAAATTCGGCTTCATAAATGTTGATTTTAAGGTTTTTTTTACTAAAAATTGGCCCTAAAAATGTTGATTTTAAGAGTTTTAATGAAAAATGGCCTTATAAATATTTTGTTTATTTGGAGGTTTTTGACGAATTTTTGGGGAATATTTAAAGAGAAAAAAAATCTTGAACTTGCCGGGGACAGCTTTCGCCCCCCAGTTTGGGAACCACGGTTTTAAACGAATTTAACTGTTATATTCAAGTAATGTACGGATTTTTATCATTCTATAGTGAGAAACTTATGAACTACTCCTGACACAAGAGGCTGATAAGTGATACTAGAAGCTGAAGCTCTTTTCGGTAAGCTACACTCTCTAATATCGTTCGGAGCAATTTAATCTAACCGAATTAAGTCTCCTAACCCAGAAAAAGTGAAAAACCAGTCTAAAACGATTAAAAACTTTATTATAAATATATTAAAAAGAGAAATAGTCCAGCAAACCTTCAGCGCACCATCCTGAAATTGTTTAAAACATCACAAAGGACGATAATTACCCTTTATATACGTTTTAAACTTAAATGTTACTAATTATAATCACCTTAAAAACTTCAAACGAATTTTATCCCTTTAAACATTTATAGCCAAGATTTATTGAAACGTAAAAATTAATTAACTTTCTCAAAGAGAAGTTATTGTATTACCGTCGGATTCGGGTTTTTGGGGAAGGGTCTTCCAGACCCCCTAGGGTCAAACTGACTTTTGATCTTTGCCGGACATGACTTTGTCTGTGGTGCCGGCCGTCCGGCCGTCCGGCCGTCCGTCGCCTTTTTATCTCGGAACACTTCACGGCCACAATTTTCATCCGATTTTCACAAAATTTTCACACAATCTTCCTTTCGTGGTTATCTTGAAAGTGACGAGAGCGATTTTTGAAATTCGACAAAATGGCGGAGATATGTCTGTCTAAAGTTTGCAAAAATGTGCTACGGGCTTTCTACCGGTCCGATCTTCACCAAATTTTAACCAAATAATCTTCACGTGATCCCGATTAAATTTCATTAACTAATTAGGTAATTAATTATGTAATTAGGTAATTATGACTAATTAACTTAATTTTCCCATTTTCATAAAATTATCGCCAAATTCAAGTTATGATTGAAAAAAAATTTTTTTTTTTTCAAAAATTAATTAATTTATTAATTAACTAATTAGGTAATTATATTGAGTTTGAGTGAAATTATTCCCATTTTCATAAAATTATCACCAAATTCAAGTTATGATTGAAAAAAAAATTTTTTTTTCAAAAATTAATTAATTAATTAATTAACTAATTAGGTAATTATATTGAGTTTGAGTGAAATTATTCGCATTTTTATAATACTATCACCAAATTCAAGTTATGATTGAAAAAAAAAATTTTTTTTCAAAAATTAATTAATTAATTAATTAACTAATTAATTAATTTTTGAAAAAAAAAATTTTTTTTCACCAAATTCAAGTTATGATTGAAAAAAAAATTTTTTTTCCAAAAATTAATTAATTAATTAATTAGGTAATTATATTGAGTTTGAGTGAAATTATTCCCATTTTCATAAAATTATCACCAAATTCAAGTTATGATTGAAAAAAAAATTTTTTTTTCAAAAATTAATTAATTAACTAATTAACTAATTAGGTAATTATATTGAGTTTGAGTGAAATTATTCCCATTTTCATAAAATTATCACCAAATAAAAAAAAATTAATTAATTAATTAATTAGGTAATTATATTGAGTTTGAGTGAAATTATTCCCATTTTCATAAAATTCAAGTTATGATTGAAAAAATAATTTTTTTTAAAAATTAATTAATTAATTAATTAATTAACTAATTAGATAATTATATTGAGTTTGAGTGAAATTATTCCCATTTTCATAAAATTCAAGTTATGATTGAAAAAAAAATTTTTTTTTCAAAAATTAATTATTTAATTAATTAACTAATTAGGTAATTATATTGAGTTTGAGTGAAATTATTCCCATTTTCATAAAATTATCACCAAATTCAAGTTATGATTGAAAAAAAAATTTTTTTTTCAAAAATTAATTAACTAATTAGGTAATTATATTGAGTTTGAGTGAAATTATTCCCATTTTCATAAAATTATCACCAAATTCAAGTTATGATTGAAAAAAAAAATTCTCAAAAATTAATTAATTAACTAGGTAATTAGGTAATTATAATGTGTATGAGTGAAATTAGTCCCATTTTCAGAAAATTATCACCAAATTTAAGTTAAGTTAGAAAAAAAAAAGGATTCATTTCCCCCGAAATTTATGGATCCCCCGAAATCTGTAGACCTTTGAGAAAGTTCTTTTTTTAAGTATTTTTTTGAAAAAAAGTTGTGTAAAAAATTATTTATTTTGTTGTTAAAAATGTTACAGCTCCCTGAAGCTCTAGTTTTCCTTTATGACGACCGTTCATTGGATTTAAACCGATAAAACAGCTCCTAAGTTGAAAGCAATAAAAATTACAACATTAAACCGGGGTAAACGATAGGGCGGATTTATACGGAATATAAATTGGCCGAAAAACCGATTGAAAAAGGGGAAAAAAATCGGGTTAATTTTACAAAACCGGTTTTTTTCCCCATCTCTTCCATTATTCGCACAAATAACATGGGATGCTGTAAGGAACAATAGGTATAAAACAAAATTCATGGTACCTTAGCAGGGCAATCGTATTCAAAAGCTTTGAGAAATGGACTCCCCGCGTTATAAAACTCCACACTGAGATGGAATAAAAGGTCCGAGGGGAAAACGCGTGAGTTTCCCCTCGGACAAAGAACCGTCGAAAGTAGAATTACGAGCAGAAAAAAAAAAAGAAACCTTTGTAAACATACAGATAAAAAAATTTAATTTCGTGAACCGATATCAGAAACCGGGAGTTGCGGTTTTCCCATCGGAATATAATCAAGTTGGATGTCCTAATGGCCTTTTAGTATATTCAATTGTAGAAGGGGTTTCCTCAATTAATTACTTTTTGGACTTGAACTTTGAAAAGGCCATTCTTTAGGTTAGACCTTCTTCATTTTTTTAATACCAAACTCGGGTCGTTTCTATCAATGTTTTTCAATATTAGAAATATATATATAAAAAAAAAAAAAAATTAAATAAAAAATTAGAGGGAAAAAAACGTAGTTAGATTTTAGCGAGCCTTCGATTGGTATCAATAATTAATTTTTTTTTACCCTTCTATAGCTTGTAAGGTCTTAACAAATGAATAAAAAAATGAAATGAAATCATAATTAATCATTTTTGATCCTTTTTGGACACTAGGGGCCATTTTTACCTCAATTTTTGGAAACTAGGGGCCCTTTTTAACTCGATTTTCAGACACTAGGGGCTCTTTTGACTATATTTTGTACATTTAGGGCAACAAAAGCTCAATTTAGAATGATTCTTGATCCTTTTTTGGCACTAGAGGCCCTTTTTATATCGATTTTCGGACAAGAGGCGCTCATTTGACTAGATTTTGTATATTTACGCCAACAAAAGCCCATCTTAGCATGATTTGTGATCTTTTTTGGGCACTAGGGGCCTTTTTACGTCGACTTTTGGACATTGGGTGCTCTTTTGACTAGATTTTGTACCTTTAAGACAAAAAAGGCCCTTTTTTATCATGACTTTTTATTTTTTTTTTTTTTATTTTTTTTTTTATTAAAGCTCCACAGTGCAAGTGACCATCACGGAGCTGTCAAAAAAAATGAAGTGATCAAAAACTTTTGATCCTTTTTGGACAATAGGGGCTTTTTTAACTCGAATTTTGAACAAGGGGCGTTTTTAGCTTGCTTATTGATCCTTTTTGTACAGGAGAGGCTCTTTTTTGAACATTTTAAGACTTTTCCCAGGGGATGGGGGTATCATGAGAATTTCCCGGGCCGGCAAATTTGCTATCCGACCCTGTCACCACCCCTTTTCTGGGCCAACTTTTGGAGTTGAAAGGATGGGAGGAGCGAAAAAGTCAGCTCCACTTGGTTTAGTGAGCTTTGAGTGTCTCTATTTTCGTTTTTATAATGGAACCTTTGACTTTTTCACAGCTTCTGAAAGAGCCCTTCGGCCAACGAGTGGATTTCCTCTCAATCACTGTAACTCAAGAATTCAGCCCTTCTCAAGATCAATAAAATGGTTCGGGGGAAGTGGGGGGAGGTTGAGGGGGGGACTTGAGAATCCGACAAACTGACGAATGAGACACTTGATAAAACTAATTCTGTCCGGCCGACGGAATGCGAAACGTCACATAAGAAAATCCAATTTGTAGAAGCCATTTTTAAAAAGGGGAATTTATTATATTGAATTTTCTTCGGGTTTACCTCAAAGGACGTAAACTGTATGAACAGTGAGGATATACCTTGTTAAAGATAAACCAGAAGTTTATATAATGTAGAGCCCCTCGTTGGGTCAGGCGGTGACCTAACTCAGCCGTTATCTCCACAATGTTTGCGGATTACAATACCTTTGTTCCCGTCACCTATAAGGCTTAAATCCTCAAACTAATACCTTCGTTTAAACATAAGAAAAGGGCTCGTTAATTGCGTGAAAAGATTCTTGAATATATAGTTAAGTTGAGACGTGAGGAGAGGTTTAAATAAGGGGTGAGAGAGGATCACTTTCCATCATCGAATCTTCGAGAAGGCTCATCTTTTATGTAGATCCTTATGCCTCGCGTATCTTCCACTGTTTACCCCGAGCCGGTTTAATGAAATCTCCGAGAGTCAAGGGAAAAAAAACTGGGCGGTGATCCTTCAGAATATTTTAAACTCACGCCATCCCTTTAGAATTAATATATCTCCAGGTAGGAATTCAAGGAGCGAAATTGGGCGGTTTTCGGGGACGAGTTTTGTCAGACTCTTGAGACTCTTCCCATGACCGGAATGCTAATTGCAGGTAGGACGTGCTCTCGGGTTTAATCCCTTTTCCGGAGGCAGCTGCCCGTCCTGAAACGTCGTCTTTGCATAACGATGCCACCCTTACCTCCCCATTCTAATCAAAAACAGACGTAGAAAACATCCTGAGCGAAATATTAAAGCGCCCTTACCTTCGGTTCGCTTTTCAAATTCGTATAATGCGCATGATGTGGCGACGTTGACCTTTTATGCACTCTTGGATGCTCGAACAAGTAATAACCTTTCAAGCTTCCAATCTGAAAGCAAACAAAAATCAAATTAAATTCGAAATTCCAACTAGAAAAACGGCAACATTGCAAAATTCATGTAGTAAAAAATTGTCCCATGTTGCTGGCTAATGCCTACTGCAAGGCCATATAAAAAATTAAAAAATTGACCACGTAATTAAGCTTCCCTAGGCATCTCTTTGAAGTCGAAATACGAATTCTAGAAATTGAATGGATATTCATTTCCATTCGCAAAAATTCACAGAATCCAATGGTTTTAATTAAAAAGCGAGAACTTGGAACGGTTAGCAACACTGAACGACAACAGTGATTTGGCCGAGGGAAGGGTTTGTTGAAAACGGAAAAAGAAAATTGATCTAAAAACAGGGACAAAAAGCCTGATAATTGAGGAGTGACCTGGGAAACGACGGTTGGCAACCCTTTTGGTTGACCATGGTATCCAGCATAATTTGGATAACCGTGGCAACCATTAAAAAAAAAAAAAACGTAGCTTAGCATCCATGACAACCATGGTAACCATGAAATTATAGTAAAAATGGATAAAATATAGACCATGGAAACTATAGTAACTATGGATTACATTGAGAACATATGGGTTACATTAGGCCCATGGTAAACATAGTAACAATGGGGATAAATTGGGACCATGAGAACCATAATAACTATGGGATAAGGTGGAACCATACGGGGACCATAGTAACTATGGGGCGTATTGGGACCTTGGGAACCATAGTAACTATGGGGATAAATAGTAACTATGGGAATACATAAGGAACCATGGGGAACATAGTAACTATGGGGATACATGGGAACCATAGTAACTATGGGGATACATGGGAACCATAGTAACTATGGGGATACATGGGAACCATAGTAAATATGGGGCTACATGGGAACCATAGTAACTATGGGGATACATGGGAACCATAGTAAATATGGGGTTACATTGGGACCATGGGAAACACGGTAACTATGGAAAATTTAAGACCATGGAAACATTAGCAACCATTGATACCATGTATGGTATGGAAACAATAGCAAACATTGATACCATAGGGACCATGGAAAACGAGGTAACCCTGGAAACCATAGTAACCATGGAACTCTTAGGAAACATAGAAACCACATTAACTCTAATAACAGTAACAGCAATCATAGTAAACTCGGCAAACATAATAACCACAGTAATCGTAGTAACCATAGCAACCGTTGTAACCACAGTGCTCATAGAAACAAAGTAACCCATAGCAACCATTGAACCATGGAGCATGGTAACCATGGCAAACATCGCTACCATCGAAACCATTGGAACCAATATAACTCTGGCAACCATTACAAGCAACTATTACAAGCATGGCCACCTGCACTGTGGCAATTCTGAACTTTTATTGAGTGAAATAATTTTAATGGCGAATTGTATGTTGTGTTTATGGATATCCAGGAAGATCTATAGAATCAATCATTCAATTGATTTACCAAGTTTAATGGTAAAAAAAATTGAACCTTTTTTTTTTATGGGGAATTTTTTAATTAACAAAAATCTCTTCGTCATGGCCTATCAACGGACAATATATCGGAATTCCGAGTAAAATATTAATAAAAATCTAATATAAAATCGTGAGGGATATAATAAAAGGGACGGTAAAAATTAAAAAAAATGGCGTTTACACCTCAGTGAGGGAGAGCACAGGTGCGAATTTAATCAAAAATTAAAACCTTTCCAACGCCCAACTCCTCATCACCGCCACCGCACTCACACTCAAACATTTCATACTAAACGTATTTCACTCTCCCAGTAGGATTACGGGAAATATTTGCATATATTCACAAGTTCTACCTTTCCGCAACATAAGTGCACCTTAGGCCCTCCCCTCTTGGACGACTAGAAGTTATAGTTGGCAATGATCGAGGCCCTTCAACCCTTAACCCCACCTAGAGAACTTCAACGACACATACGGGAATTACAAAGCGTTTACTAGCCTCTCAATTCATTTTTTATCCTCATTAAAAATTTATTGTTAAAAAATTCAATAAAAAACCTTTTGTATTGTAAATTATTAATCCAAGTTTTAGAATTCATATAATATCATCCTGTCAAAAGTAGGAATAAATTATTAACAGGAATCTCGTATAGAATGAATTTTTTAAAGCGTTTTATTTTGTATTCAGGAATAAGAAAAACGAAGGAAAAAAGGTGGGTTGTAATTACAAGGAAATTAATTCATCTCGAACAATAAACAAAATACAAATCAGGGGGAGTTTAAATATGTAAATGTGTCGGGAGTTATGATGAATTTGTTATGATAACAAGTCGGAGGGAGAGGGTTATTCAAAGTTTATCATGGAAGTGAAGTGGGGAGTCCTTGAATACATAAAGTATTCTTGTCCCTCTAATCAACTTTTTATTATGTTTATTCCATGATAATTACCAAAAATTAAGGTCAAAAGTGATTGAAGGTTTTAAACGGTAATATCCCCTATGACACCTTCACATCTACGAAAACCATTGAGATCAGTGGCTGCCTGAGAAGTCAATGACAACTATGACAATTACAATACAACCGTGAATAAAATGAAAACAGTCAAAACCGTGACAGCCATGATAATTGATAACTACGACAGCAATGACAACCGTGGTAACTATGACAACAGGGAAATCTATGACAACCGTGACAACCATGAAATCCATCTCATCCATCTTGTCTATCACGTCCATTGCCTCCATATAGTCCATCGCATCGCATCCATCAAACCCATCACATGATGAAAACCATGACAACTACGACAACCATAATAACCCATACAGCTATGGCAACAATGATTTTAAAAAAAAATGACGACCATGGTGACTACGACAGTGGTGACAACCTGTTGGAGCTACGGGCTAGCGGATATAAAGCACCGGTTCCCATTGATCACCGAAGAGCATTGTTGGCCGTGGTTAGGATGTGGATGGCCGATGGGTGACCGTCCAGTCCGGATCACGGTCCTGTAGTTCCCCTCCTATCCCCAGGGGGGTGATGCAAGGAGGCTCTTATAGTACATAATATGTGGAATAAGAGCTAAAAAAAAAAGTTCATAACCGTGAAAGCCATGACAACCATGATAACTATGACAATAGAGAGAACTATGATAGGAAACTATGACATTAGTGGCAATCGTGACAGCCATGAAAACGAAGAAAAACAATGACAAACAAGACAACCGCGACAACCAAGTTTACCATGACAACTACAAAACGCACAACAGCCATGATAACATTGGTAACCATGACAACTATGAGATTCATGACATTCATGACAACTAAGTAAAGCATCCAAAACCTTGCAACCATGACAACCACTACAATGATTACAACCATGATCACCTTGACCAACTAGACCGCCATGAATACAAATCAATATGCTAACCATGACAACTTTGCAAACGATGAAGAATTTCGAGACTATATTTGGGGTTTTCGTTGGATTTACGGACATGTTAGTTCGTTTAATGGGGGTGTTGAGGATTTTCGAGAGAAGGGAGGGGGTTTCGGCGTGGCTGGAGGTGGTGAGAAGAGGACCCGACCCAGATAACTGTTGATCTAAAGCCTCGCGGCGCGGCAGAGGGTTCAGCTGTAAATAGGGTGAGACCCATAAATTTCATCGCAATTGTTTAGAGTGTTGCCTCCCCGACGCCTCTTTACCCGAGTATAGGATAATTGATTAACAGGAAAGGTTCAAAACCATCCCCCTCCACACGTAATACCAAAACGGATTTATGCGCAGCCATGCCAGGACGACACATCCATATCAAAAAACCTCTAAAACTTGCTTGGGATTCAAGCCTATTTCGAGATTTTTATTTTATTTTTTTCGGAGGCGATTTTACCCCGGGTGTCTATCTGATTGGCCGGTGTTTGCCGGCCGTGATACGAGCCCCACTCTTGGGCATTAGTACCCTCCCGGCACCCAAGGAAATTCAATTATTTTAAATCCCATTTCCTCAACCCCCCACCGGTTCAAACCGACACTCTCACGGGCCGTTTAGTAGAAAAAAAATTTAAATCTCTTACGTCACTCCATAGGGTTCACAATGGAAAATTTAATACTCCGGAAACTGTTATTATTGACTTAGAACTTAGCCGATGTTAATGAGCTTCAGTTTCAAGCATTGTTAGGGAGTTTTAAGTCATGTGTGAAACCTCTGAAGTAGCTCTTTGAGCTAAGTTAGTTAACGAGTGGGTCTTGCTCATTGTCAGAAATCTAGTTATCGAAACAAGATTAACTTTAATAATAGGTTTATACTAATAATAATTACACCCTAGACATCGCTAATAAGCCAACTTCCAGAACAGCCACACACAAAAAAATTGATCAAACTAAGGTGTGTATAAAAGTGGCTTTTTTTTCCTCCTCGAGCGACACAATTCGCCACTCTAATTCCGCTAAGTGAGCCAGCCCGCTTTTGGCTTTAAGCGTCATTTCGAACAAATAAAACGCCTTTAGCGGCTCAAAAACCATCCTATTCCCCCTTCTCCCTAAAAACACCCGCCTTTGAAACATCTTTAACTTCTCACAGACCATTTGCCTACTGAATAAACTCAAAAGAAGGAGAACATTTTTTTTATCTTTCAAATGAAAGAAAAAAAGTTCTTTTTTTTTTTACTTAAAAAAATATTACGAGTATAATAATTTTGAGTGGCGTTTAATAATAAAAAGGCTTCTCATTTCATAAAAAACATAAATTTTTAAACAAGTTAGCCTATCCATAATAAATATTTGTGAAAGATTCAAAACGTAATTTTTCGAAAAGTTAAAATCCTCTTCATAAATTAAATCACTTCTGTAATAGCTTTAATTAAATTACTGACATGCCGTTCTCGATCAAAAAGCATGACATCGGTTATCCTGGATGCAATTACAATAATTATCAATTTCCTTTTGTGTTTTACTCTATTGATGCCGTTAACAACCAAATATTGAGTTTCGGCGTCCACAACTCGTTATCTCGAAACTGTTAATTAATTTGAACATTAATTTCAAAACCTGTTGACGTTTTCCAGGACATGAAAACTTTTTTTATCTTCAAAAAGTCAGAAAATAAAAAAGCTTGTCAAAGAATAATACCTAGTAATAATGTTTTTCTCGAAATAGGAACTCGTTTCAATTTTGCTTAATTGACAGAAACCATTCAATTCTTAGAATACTCTTGTTATTCAATGTTATGTTTGGTTTTATCGGGAAAGAAAAAAAAAATTGTATTTTAATTGTTGCAACCAGGTTTTCAAGAGATTATCAGTGCGATCCTCTAGCACTTGAAGATATCCGGTGGGCAGGGACGGTCTGGCCCGGGGGGGGGGGGTGGACAGAACCCACCCGCGCCCCCCCGTGAATACGTAGAGGCGCCCCCCCCCCACCCCGGGCCAGTTTTTTTTTGCGTTATTTTTTTACAGTGGCTCCCAAACTGGGGCCCGTAAGCTGTCCACAGGAGGTGTGTGGGAAAACTCAAGATTTTTTTTTTTTTGTGCAAGTATCCCCAAAAACCTCAAAATCAACATTTTTAAAGCCTAATTTTGGTCAAAAAACCTTGAAATCAACATTTATGAAGCCTAATTTTCGTCCAAAAACCTCAAAATCAACATTTAAAAAGCCAAATTTTCGTCAAAAACCTCAAAATCAACATTTTTAAAGCTTAATTTGGTCAAAAAACCTCGAAATCAACATTTATGAAGCCTAATTTTCGTCCAAAAACCTCAAACTCAAAATCAACTTTAAATTGACAATTTTTCGTCAAAATCTCCAAATCATGGTTGTAAGAGCAATTTTTGTCAAAAAATCTCAAAATGAACGTTTTAAGTGCAATTTTTTTCGTCCAAAAACCTCGAAATCAACATTTTTAAAGCCTGATTTTGGTCAATAAACCTCGAAATCAACATTTATGATGCCTAATTTTCGTCCAAAAACCTCAAAATCAACTTTAAATTGACAATTTTTTATCAAAAACCTCAAAATCATGATTATAAGAGGAAATATTTTGGTCAAAAAATCTCAAAATCAACGTTTTAAGTGAAATTTCTTTTGTCAAAAACCGTTAAAATCAACATTTTAAACCCCAAATTTTATCCAAAAACCTCAAAGTTAACATTCAAAACTTTGCAAAGGATTTAATTTGTTTAAAAGGGGGGCGCACTGTGAAAAAGTTTGGGAACCTCTGTTTTTGCCTAATATATTTTTCTAAAAGCCAATTTTCTGTTAAAATCCTCCCCCCCCCCATCCGGGGCGCCCCCTTATCTGAAAACCCACCCACACCCTAAGGTCCCAGTACGCCCCTGCCGGTGGGCTGCGCCACTGGAAAGACATGTCGCCATCGGATTTTCAATTTGATCATGAAGAAGCATTAGAAATAATAAAGCAATCGTAGTTGGAAAATTATTTAACAGATTCGGTGGAATAGTTTAAAAGATAAAAGGATCCGAAGTTTTGAGATGGCCGGAGTTTCAAACTTTGATCAGCTCCCTGGCCTCTCTAACGATAACTTTTAGCCGAACATGACACAATAATACCGTTGTACCAAATTAATCTTGCTTAAAGTCGATTGTCTCTATCTGAACTACTCCGATAACATTTTTTTTAGCTTTTAGGAGTGAAATTTCATTATACTGTTGAAAATATGAATTTAATGTTTATCGATAGCGTATTATCCTAGATTTAAAAAAAAAAAGGTCAAAATGACCCTTACTTATTATTGGGAATTGGAGAGGATGGGGAGGTGATGGGAGGGTGTTAGTGGCGATGGGAGGGTGGGGAGGTGATGGGAGGGTGTTAGTGGCTATGGGAGGGTGGGGAGGTGATGGGAGGGTGTTAGTGGAGATGGGAGGGTGTTAGTGATGATGGGGGAGTATTTCTTTTTATTAATCTGCCTGCACAAGAGGATCCGTTACACCAAGCTGATCAATCGTGACTTTTATAAACTTTCGGTACTTGGCTGACATGAATCATATTGAGCAAAAGTCCTCTTTTCATCTCGTACGCAAAAGATCCAAAATTCACTAATTAACAGAGAACCCTATTTTCATCGTAATTTACTGCAATGGCTTCGGGGATGATGGCACGATAAAGGGAGGGACGTAATATAATCAAAAAACCTTTGTTACCCTATCATCCCTTTATGTTGTTCGGGTCATCAATGTCTTGGGAGAATTCATTAAAACTTGAAACTCTCCGCTCCCCTCCCCCTCACCCGAACCCACAAGCCAGTTTTAATTACAATGTTAATTTGCGGATTCGTTATTTTGGCAGTAACAACAAATGAGTCTCATTTTCGTTCAAATGAAGGCGGAGACCTCATTGAAAAAGAAAATTCACCATTAATTGAATTCTGACTTTGAAAACCCCCTCGTTTTTTGACAGGTGACCATTTTTCATCACCAAAAGAGTGTTTATTATAAATCTATTTTTCAATTAATTAATTTAAAAAAAAATTTAATTAGTAAATAAAAACCATTCGTTGGAGAAAAAAAATTTTTAATTTACTGACTCTTCATCAGATGTCATGTAGTTAAACCTAATTTTCAAAGTAATATGAAGAAGAAAAAAATATAATTAAATTTTCTTGATAAAAGTTCATCCCTGTGCTTCCATAAAGTTAAATAGTTTGCGTATCCTTGGTTTGAGACCGCTTTTGAAAACGTTGTTTTCTCTCCCCTTAAGGAAACTCGTGGTGAGGCATCCTGTGGGGGTTGAATGTCTGAGGATGAAGGAAAATGTTACCCATGTTTATGGCTTAATTAGAAGGCACGCCTTGGGGTTTTTTTAACTTTTTTTTTACGGGGAAAGGCTTTCCACTGTGTAATTACTCAGTGTTGGACCGGATATGAACCTTGATTATCTCTTTCCTTCCCTTTTTCTCTCTAAAATGTCTAAAAGGTAAAATTAATATGCTCCGTCTATTAGCCCAGACATAAATTAAAATTATGACGAATTACGTCGGATGAAGAAACCCTTTTATGCTTTTCAAAAAAGCTTTCGATTTTTTTTTCCGAGGAAACCTAAGGGGAAGAGAACAATGGTGAACTTATGACATTAATCATCTTGTAGGGGATCACAAAAACATGTTTAAAAAAATTCTCGATCGAGTTTTGAATAATTTAAGTGTTGTTTTGGTCTGAAACTCGTTTTTGTGGTCCCTAAACATAAAAGGCTATTTATTGAACGTCTTAGTTTCCAAGGCCCTCTAAATAAACTATTTGATACTAAAATAGACCCTTTTCTTCCAAGTTACAATGCTAAAGTTGTGATATTAATCAGAGTGTACTAAAGGCAACCGGTTTTAGCTATCTCCGAACCTGAATCTCCTGTTGTATTCAAAATTTTTGTGTGAAATTTTAATAATAATAAATGGCGATCAACTAGCGTGCGCCTATAAAATATTTCGCTAGGAGAAAAAATAGAATGATCTTATTCTCCGATTTGCTCCTGAACTTATGAACCGATTTTCGATTTTTTGGTCTCGTTTTTTCTAATTTTCTTAAATTTATACAAGAAATAAAATTTAAAAAATCTGGAAAAATATTTTTTTGGAGCACATTAGCAGTTCGGCATTTAAAAATCAACGAAATTTAAAAAAAAATTTCAGTAGAACTGGAGATAATCGGAGAATACTAAAACCGGGGCCTTAAGTACACTCTTAACAGTGAAGCCTGAAGACCAAGCAAGCAAGAGTATCTACCATAAACGTCTTTTTTCGTCTGAAAAGCTTCGGTTTTCATACGAAACTTTCCAAGGCTATAAATTCTCGCTGGTTCAAAACCTAGGAATCCAGGGCGAACTTAGCGACACTCAACTATTTCAATTTAAAACGAGGAAAACCACCCGCCAGTCCGCTTCCCAGTATCGACTTGTCGATTTCAACGCCTTTTTTTCGGTCGATTGTCCTCAGCTTCGATCGATTTTTTAAGGTTTCCATGTAGAAAAAAGTCTAAAACGAATGTCCACTCCTTTTTTCCTGATTGAATCCCACACGTGCACACGTGCTTTGACTTGAAAAACGGCACCTTTTTCGCATTTCCTTCCATTTTTTATTTTACGCTCCGTGTACGCTTATGTAAAATCGAACGCATCTTCCAAACGTGATTCAATCTTTTCAAACTGCCCTTTAAACCAGTTTTTGTGGATGGGCAATTCAATTTTTCGGAAAATACCGCATTTTTAAGAAAAATCGACCATCTTGGAAATTACAACAAACCCCCCCTTTTTTCATTTAATACGTGCCTCGGAGTAATTACATTCGAGCTCATAAAATTTAAATTGAATATAAACTTTAAGGCGTTAAATCTTAAAGAAACGTTTTATGTCTCCTCCAACGTCACACCCTCTTAAACCACGGCCTAGTTCTTCAGTGGAAGTAATAAATAAATTTATTACGACGTAAAAAACGCGAAGGGGAACAATTTTTCCTCCATGCCGACTTAGTGAGCTTTTTTTTTTTACTTTAGGCGAATTATCGATTGTGGAATCTAATCTTAGCATGGTAATACCTGAGGCCTTATTGTTGACAGCTAGGACATTAATTATACGATATCTGTATGTAAGCAATAATCTAATCGGAATCATGCTCTGCGTTAATATTATATACACATATCTGAAAATAACCTTATTTAACTAATAAACTTTAGTTATTCAGGTTAAATTCTAATTGAATTTTATATAATATTCTCTTTACAATTGACGTTTTTATCTTGAAATGAACCAACACTTTAAATATTAAATGTTTGCCATTTCCGAGAATCGTTGTTGGAGATGTCCAGTTCGATGCACTCAATTTTCAAAAGTACAGAACTCCGGTGTTTTATTTGTTAAACTGTAAAATATATTCTATTTTAAATATAAATATTTATACAGTACTTATAATTGGCCCAGGCTGTAAAGAACTATATGTTAAATATCAATAAAGAATAATAATACATAATAATAATAATAATAATAATAAAATTTTTTGACCGAGATTTGGAGGAGTTTTTAGGCTCGATTGGTGAAGAAATTTGACGAATAAGCTAGTTAAATGCAAGAGAAATAAGTAATTGTATTCAATACTGAAGAGGGGTCAAAGGGTCAAATGAATTTTGGTCATAAAAATTGGAGAATTTGGTGAAATCGTAGCAATCTTCACCAAGTTAGCACCCCAAGATAGAGCCTATTTTACTTTTTAGTTTGATTTTGGGAGTTCCACTTCCATAAACCAGACCAGACCTTTTATTATGAGGAAGATGGTTTTAGAAGAATTTTTCGTATGAGGGTCCAGAAACGGTATTTTCCTCATCTGTACAGAATTGATTTTTTCGATACAAGAAAAGGCTCTTTGAGTACATTGGAGAAATCCATTAATTTTAATTGAAAGAGATTATCTCAAGGTGTTTTTCTTGTTAATTATCGAAAGATAGGTTGTTTTATTTCAAGGATGAAATAAAAATATGGGTCATGGCTGTAAAGACTCAACAAAACTTCTAAAATGATCGAAAACGATCATTGAATATTTACAGCATCGTAAAAGGTTCCAATTATTGAAGTCTAAAAAGTGAAGATTTGAACAGTTTTAGGTTTAAGGGTATGATTTGAAAGGAAGTAGAAAAAAAGGTTGAGGGGTTTAGGGCAATCTTAGGGGAGAAGCATCCGAATTGCAATTCCAGGCTCCCGACCTCCTTTATCGGCATCTTAAGCACAATCTATACTCCACTACTAAAAAAATTTCAAGAGATTTTTACCTTTCGAATCTGTTTTTTGGTATTTTTGAAAGTCGAATTGCGCTAATTTTGGTTTTTTTCTCCCGAAAAGAAGATAAACAAGATTTGAACTTTTATCGGCCATTTTTATTATCAGGATGTGATTAATTAGTCACTCAGTCATGTATCTAGTTTTGAGGGTGAAAAACGGGATCAGTTTTAACGTCGATTTACCATTTTGACAAAAGCCCCGGACTTATTAAGCGCCCACGCCGGTCGAATATTCGGTGAAGGATGAACTAAGATTTTTCATCCCTGGAAAAAAAATTTTATCATCCCCGAGTTAATGATTCGCGGGGGAAGAGATTAAAAACTTGGGACTACCTTTCCACGTCGCCGAACCTCGAAAATCCGATCCCATTATAAAATATAGGCTTGACTAAGGAGAAAAAAAAACACTGACGACCCTTTAACGTCCTACTTTTTACCCGTTTATATTGAAAAACATCTTCCGATACTTTTAGCAAATTTTTTTTTCTTTTTACTCCTTCCCATCTCGTTTATTTTGTCTAAAAAGTTTTCGAACTTAATTAAAGTAAAACTTGAAAGATCGTAATCATTATGAAAGTTTACGCAGTTTTTTAGACACTCAATTTAAATTTGCTGAAATTAATTTTCAAACGTACTTAACTTTTTTGACGGATTTTCTTGTTATAAAAGGTGTTTGTGGTAAAAAGATGAATGAGAAATTTCTATGAATGAATTGCCAAGATACCGCTGCAATCGCGCTCATTTTGTTTATAGGTAAAAGGCGGCATGCAAAGAGAAAATTTCATTATTTCCCTCGTAAACCAGTAAATATAATAAATAAAAAATAAAGTACTAGGTTCACACGTACAATCGTCCACACGTCCTGTCGTCCACACGTCCTGTCGTCCACACGTCCTGTCGTCCACAAGTCCTATCGGCCACAAGTCAAATCGTCCACACGTCCTATCGTCCACACGTCCTATCGTCCACGCGTCCTATCGCCCACGCGTCCTATCGCCCACGCGTCCTATCGTCCACTTTACGTTCTCGTCCCTCGTGTTTGGTGAACTGAGACCCGCTAATCCAAATTTCTACCTGAGGAGGTGAATTGAGACCCGGGCGTTGTTGACAAACAACGAATTGAGACCCAGCGGTCATTTTTTCGTTATCTTGTTAAGATGGAATCCATGAAAAGCGAGCGTGGAGCTCTTCCGCAGTCTTTGCGATGCATGCAGAAAACAGGGCCTCATTTTATCACCTAAAACTGTATGAACGGGCGATTCATACAGCAGTTGCTGCCACTTGGCCTAGTGCGCATATTGCTGGTTGCCGCTTTCACCTTGGCCAAAGCCTTGGAGATGATTGAGGGCCGTGTTTGGACTCTCATTTCTAGAACCCAATGAAGTGGAGGACTGCTTTGTGTTCGACTTGCTCCTATTAATGCCAGACGATATTGCCGTTTTCTTCGACTACGTGCGTGATAACTAAGTCCTATCCAACTCCGAGTTTCCCCCTTCAATGTGGGCTAAATTCGACTCCTCAACCCGCAGAACAACCTGTGAGGGATTTCACTCCAAATTGACTCGAATGATTCCTCACAGTCATCCCAGCATACATATTCTCTTCAAGTGTTTCCAATATCAAGAGTGATTTCGTTGACTATGAAGGGGTCGACTACCTGACCGGACCCGGGTCTCAATTCACCCCCCAGGATTTAGGGTCGGGTCTCAGTTGGTCTACTGGGTCTCAATTCACCGGTCACCCTCGTCCCTCGTCCCCTCATTCCTTCGTCCTTTCGTCACCTCGCCCACTCGGTCCACTCTTACCATCCTACTCTAGTAGTCCACTTAATCATCCCCTTCTCTATTGGTTTTAGAGTGAGGTAACAGTACTTTATACGTCAAGTTGCCTTAGAAACCATGGTAATCGAAATACAGATTAAATCGAATTATTCTTCAAAGTTCATTGCCTTAACTAAACGTGCCTCTATTGCTAATTTTTCCGTAAACTCTCTTTAAAAAAGATGCGTTGTTGACGTTGTTTACAGTCGGTTGCTTAGGGGGTTCGTGGGTTGCGCTCGTGGATGCAAGGGCGGAGGGTTTTTTGAAAGGCGTGTTTGTTTAAGTCATTGTTTAATGTAGTGTGAGGTGCGTGGTGAAGGGATACGGTTTGCATAATGACCACCTCGAAAACTCCGCACGGCCGCTCTTAATTTCCCCCACAACCTCCTTATTCGGATACATCCCTCTCCGAAAAGATTTTCGGATTTGAAAGGCTGATACGGGCCTTTTTTTTATTTCGCGCGGAAATAGAAAATTCTACGCCTCCGAATATCAAGTGACGGACGAAAAAAAAATCTCATTATACTTTTAGAAAAGGTGCTCCCTTTTTCTTGCAATCAAGCCATAAATCAAGGGAGCTATTTTTTGGCCTAGATAAAGGCGATCGTGTTCAAAATTGATTTTTAGTGAGCAATAACGAAGTTTTGAAGGCGACACCCGGGTAATAAACGGGTTTATTAAGTTGACGAGCTTGAAAGTTTTCAGGGCGTCTTTTCTAATTTATGAGAGGGCGAAGCGTCGTTAATATAACTGTTTAATTAAGGTCCCCCCCCCCCTCCGCCATCATTCAACCCATCAACACAGTTTTGCCAATGTGGCCTCCAGTCAATTTGACCCGTCAGACTTGAGGTAATCGCGAGACATTCGTCTCCGTTTATTTTCTCTCATTTCCATCTTTGTTTTTCCGCGTTTAATAGTCGCCATTTTATTTAGTTCAAGTGCTACGTTTAATGTCAGACTTTAAGGGCTTTTTTTTTATAAGGAAAAACGGCTCCACGTCCGCCACAAAGTGCCTTTGACCAACAGACAAGAAGGACTCAAAGGAATTTTTTTGTATCTAACCCTCAGTGCGGCAAAAAATATCGGATCCCATGAATATTTTTCTCTATTGCTAAAAACGACGTAGTTTATAATATTAAATTACTCTTAAATCGTGGAGGAGAGGTTTTGGGGGAGGGAGTGATTCAGTGGCGGCTCGTGATAGGAGCACAGGAGCAAGTGCACTCCCAGCTTCAATTGAATTTTTTTTTTTTTTCAGTAATTATTATTTTTTCCAATGTTAAATTTAAAATTTAATTTAATTCAAATCTACGCGGGAACGGGAAACAACATGGGTAAACGTAAACATCGATGGGGTTGTCCTTCTTATCGTTCTTACATCTTATAAACACCGTCTTATAACCGATGGGACATCTCGTGGTGCACAAAGTTGATGTGCTCCGATCCGATCCCTATGAATGAGTTGAATGAGTTTTACGCTAAAATAGTGGGTGGGGCTATTGAATTGGCCAATCAGGGTCGAGGGATAACTCCCCGAGGAGCACTGGAAGTGTACTGCTCCTCCGCCAGGTGCGCTGATTCGGGGCACTTTCGAATTTGTCCTCCACCTTTGTTGAAGGTTTTAACATTGTTTTCTTTTAGTGAAGTGTTTATTGTGATTTTACTCTTCGTTTTTCTTTTAATATTGACGTTTACAAAGTGGCCATGAACAATTCGGTGAGTTACATTATCAAGAATTCTTCTCGACTGACAATCGAGAAGAAAATTCAAATCCGCGACCTCGGAAATAGTACATCGGAAAAGGCTAAGAAAAGCTCATCATCCCACTGCCCCTCCCCCTCCAACAACCTTTTTTAGTATTCTTTATTATCTGTGCACTCCCTGAGGATCAGGGTACGAGCCGCCACTGGAGTGATTATGGGTCCAAATTTGCACTTCATGGTAGGTCCTAAGGAGGCTGGAGCTATGAACGCGTCAGCGTTCCGCCTCCCCCAAAAATGGAGATTTTTGTAAAACTATGCCAATCTTCCCTAGATTTGCACCATATACAGAGTAGGGAATTAGGAGGCCACTTTTTAAAAAATCTTCGATTTGGGTGTTCCACTTCCATGACTACTAGACCAGACCTCACCTTTTGGATGCAACTGGGAGGGATTTCGTAACTTTAATGTCTTATTTTGTACAGTAATTCTGCCATGGTGAGCACAAAAAATATTAGTTTCTACCAGCTTTTTTATTTATTTTTTTCCCTGACAGCACTCTTGTGACAGCACTTTTATGTAAAACCATGCTGCAAAGCTTCAGAAGAATAAACCAAATATTTTCCACCAGAAACAAAAGTACCTGAACATGTCAAAACCGATTTATTTAATTTTGTTGTGGAGGATTCGACTAGGTAACAGAATTTTCGTCGACCTATAAAAGGTAACATTGATTTTAATGGAGTTTTCCGATTTATATTTAGAAAACCCTCTGAGGCAAGTTTTAGTTGCGGTCTCTCCCTTCTTAGAGGAAATAAATGTTCACGTATCCAATTATCACGGAATCTTGTAGGGGGGCGTGAAAGGGAGGAAATCGAAAAAGGAGGAAGAAACAACAGGTGCTCCGATAGGACTTTACCGCTTTTTACACGAATCCAAGATCGACTCTTTCCAGTAAAACACAATTAAACCTTCCGGTCACTAATTTACGTCCCAAGAATCCCATCCATCAATCAAAAATATTGCGTAATTTAGGTCGATTTTTATGAAAATTTGTTATTATAAACAATATAATAACGATAGGATGGAAAAACATGCAAAAAAATATAAACAAACGTAGTAGAATATACACCACATTGTTTTTTCCAAAAAATTCCCAGAACCCATACAAAAGCAAGTAAAGAAAAAAGTGAAAAATAATTAAGTAATTTAGTAGCTGAATAATTTTTTTTTTTCTTTTCAGAAACGTAAATTAAAACTTTTAAAATTATAAATTGAGAAATATCTTAGCCAGAGGAATCCTTCATATTGCCACCAGTCTAGGCCTCAATCAGAAATTTATATGCAAAAAAGAAAAAAAAAATTTAAACTTTATACATATTATAATAATGACGACATTCTATATCGATGAGGGATGAGTGAAAAATAAAACTGATTTAGATAAAATATGTAAATGCTATTTCAGCCTTGATAAGTGAAATCAAAGGTTTAAAATGTTATTAATTTAAATAAATGAAACGCATATTAAGTCACATACTAGGAAAATCTTGATAATAAAAATAATATACAATACATGGGACATCTGTAGCCTAGACTATTTAGAGAGAGGTTTATTGTTCAATTAGTAATGAATTCTGATTTATGTTTTAAATAATAAAATATTGAAAACAAGCGAATAAAATAAATTTGAATTTGAATTTGAAATAATAGAATATTGAAGTTAAAGATTGAAATATTGAAGAAGAAAAAAATCAGCTAAAAAATAAATAAATAATAATAATAAAGAAATAAATAGAAAAAAAATAAATAAATAAAATGACAAATTATAAGGCTAATATTGCAAGAAAAAAAATTTGAATTTGAAATCACTAAATCACTAATCAGATTCCTTTTGTTTTGTTTTACCTGTCCGATGTTGATGAATCCGTGCTTTTCGGCGAGTATAAACGGATCGCCGTCGGTGATTTTGATCGCGAACTGATTGGTGTAGAGCGGTTCGGTCGAGGCGGCGCCTAAAAGACACGAGGCCGCGAAAAGAGCTGCCCACATTCCGACCAAACGCAAAAGCACTACTGAGACTCACCCGACGCCACCCCTTCGCTTTTATGCCCCCTTTTCCACCCACCCGCCGGAGACGACGACGACGACGCCAACCACCCTCCCCCCCCCCTCCGACTTTTTAAAAAAACAACCACCCATTACAACCCCCCCGTTTTGAGGAAAAAATCCACACTTACCAATTAAACTTCGCATATATTTATTCGATGACTTTTTATTGTCTTTGAAAAAAAAAAATGGAGGAATCCTTTAACTAGTATTTTGTCAAAAATTTGGGGCTCTACCGACCTCTCCAATAACACCAAATACCTTCTATCATCACCACTTCCCCACGCCATCCCATCATCCTCTCACAACCTTCCCTTTTTTTTTTTTTTTTTTATTTGTATAAGCACGAGGCATTACAAATTACAAAAAAGTGTCATATTGCATTACAGTAGCTAAAAAAGGAAACAAACAAAACGGAAGAACAACTAATGGAATAAAGCAAAAGAGCAAAAAATATAATATAACTTAAAAGCCCAGAAAGGGAAGCACAGGTGAGATAGGTTATTCGAGATTGTTTAGTTGCTTAAGCTCTATGGCGCTAAAAATGAACTGTATCAGGCCTGCGCTTCCCTCCGGGCTTTCTCTCCCAGCAATAATTTTAAGGAAGCTGTTCCAAGGCAATTCGGAATTTTAAGGCATTTGAGACGGAGAGGGACCAGTGAAAAGCACTCACTAATGAAGTGGAGCAGGGAGTCACCATTGAGCCCACACAAGTCACATACTTTATTAGCATCTAAAATAATATATTGCCCTCGGAGCCAAAGCTTTATGAATTTCGGGCTACAAGTCCTCAGGCGGCAGAATAATTTTTAGTCTCTAATGGAAGCTGTTTATCTAGGAGACTATCCTCTAGCATAAAGTTGGGGACAAATTAATTTATAATGAGAGTTAAAGGATGAGGAGCTGATCCTTTCCGAGTCGCTGGTCAAAGAGTTCTTTTGTATTTCCTGACTATCGCATTTTTGCTGTGGCTTACCAATCTAACATCTTGTCGATTCCAAACATCTACATAGGCCTACTGAATCCAAAAAGTTTTTCAGAGTGACCGCCCAATTGTAACGATGATCCGAGCAATTCAGAGAGTCTTTAACGATTTTTTCATACGATAAACGAACGTAGCTTGTCGAGGGAAGCGAAAAGTACCTTTTCCCACCAATTTAACGCGAGTTCCATTATTTTTGACTTCATTTCGACCAAGTTTAGTTCTCTCCTAACCATATAATTTGGGGTATTTGAAGGGAGGCAAAGAATATTTTTAAAAACCGGACTTGCGTTTTTTCAACGTTCTCAGGGTAGAAGACCCCCCAAATCGCAGCTCCATATAGATTCGTTGCAGCAATTACAGAGTTAAAAATTTTAACCCAACATTCTTTTGATGACTTCTTTACATATAGCTCTGTGAAGAGGTGCGGCAAGTGCCGCAAGATCTCTTCGAAGCTCTCTTTGAATGTTCCGCGAAGAGACCTGATGAAGAGAATAGTAAACCTAGGTAAGAAAAATTCGGAAAAATTTCTATCGGCAGTTATTATATATAAAAAAACGAAAGTGAGTTGGCAGCCTCCCTCTTCCTTCGAAAAAACGACTACTTTTGTTTTTTTCAGTGTTGACCTCAAGGAAGTTTTTTCGCAATAAGCATATGAGTTATTTAATTTTTGCGTTGTAGGTCTATTGGTGTAACTCGCTCAAGAGGCATCATATCGTCAGCAAAAAAGAGAGACACTTATATCATGTACACCGTCGATGAAGACTCTCATTCCAAACCCTGATCTCTAAGAAAGCAATCAAAATCAGCAATGAAACAATGCAAAAAGGAGAGAGAGAGAGAATGTCCCCTGTAAACACCCCCCTCGTTATCTAAATTCAACATTTTTCCCGTCAGAAGATGGGACCTCAAACCTAGCGCGACTGTAAAGATACGAACAATTCTATAAGCTTTCCACTTATGCCTGATTTAAACATTTTTTCAAACAACTAGGTCATGGTTAAGAGAATCAAATGCTCGCTTGAAGTCCACGAAGGCCGCCGTATAATTCCTTCCCGGGAGACGGGTGCTGCTACCTATCAAATTGGATAGAATAAACAATATTGTCCAAGCAACCCCTTCCGCCGCCTAAAGCCGGTTTGATTTTCGGGTAAAAGGCTTGTATGATTCGCAGAAGTTAGATAAGCGAAAGTAAATTAACTGTGAGAAAATTTTTGCGATGAGTTATCATGGCTATCATCCCTCTATAATTTTAGTCCTTCTGGGTTCCCTTTTTTTAACAACAAGAAATATTTGATTTTACTCCAATTTGTTGGAGCAGTTTCGTTGTCGAGAATTTTCATTAAAAGATTTATAGCAGATTGAGTTTCCATCCGTATGGCAAAAATTTGAAGAATTACGTATGTCACCCCATCCTCCCAGCTGCTTTGTTTCTTTTGCATTTCGTTAAACGCTCCTGTACGAGTTCTTTGTAAGTGAACATGAATCTAAGAAAGAGTGCCTAACGTCGACGAGAAGACCTAATCGGGATTGATGATCGATCTGAAGGGGGATAGACGCTATGCTGTTGCAGATCTGCTCGGTCGAAAAATGAATGAAGTCGTAGTGCATTTGCATTTGAGTAATCGGATCGTTTGCCAAAATCATTCGCATTTTTAACGTTTTCGAGACGAGTTTGCTGATAGTGCTCCATGTGAGCGGTCTTCTATTAAGGCTAATATTGATTCTAAGCTGCAAAAGGTATCTTATATACTCTTTATTTTGATTTTAAATATTCCTCTATGACCAGATATTAAACTAAGCCCTTGGACATTTACGAAGTTGTTTTCCTCAGTTCATACCGTTTCGAGCGGCATTCTGATGGTCGAACCAGCATTGATTCTGGCGCGGCTTCACTGTTAATGCCTATTGTGTAATACGGCATGAACTAACTGCAAGTCAGTTGCACTTCGGTATGGTTACTTATGAGGCTACTGTATATTTATCCCCTATTGATAAGGAGTAAGAGATGAATAAGTCACTACATAGTTAGATTTGAGCCCAGAAGTATATTTGATTTTTAATTGAGTCGCTCCAAATGAGCTTTTTTCGTGTTGATCGGAACGAGAGGATCCGTTATCTTCCACGTAGTTGCCCTTCCATCGAGAGACAGTTAAAAAATATCATGGAAAGTGGTCGGAACAGAGAGCATTGTCCCCGCCCCACCATGAAAGTCGCTGATAAGGTTCCAAAGGCCTCGAAATTGAACCAAAACCAAATCGACGCACGCTTTTTTGTGCCTATATGACTATAGCAAAAGTAACTGTCCACAACCGGTCAACTGCTAGAGCGACCGTTGACCACTACTAAATCCTGTTTCTTCCATTAGCGTCACCAGCTGCAACCCATCCTTAAAGCAGGCTGAATCTGCCGAGTGCCGTGATGCCTTTCCTGCATCCACCTCCCTTAACCATCCCCTCAACATTCCAACACTTTCCGATCACCTCACTACCTCCACCACCCACCCCACCTCTCCAAATCCTCCCACATCCCCTAATTCCACCCACATGCCACCACCTCCTCTTACATACCACCGCCAACTTCTGTATATCATCACCTCCCCTATCCTTCTGAACCCTCTCCCACCTCCCATAACCACCCCTACCCTTCTGAACCCTCCCCCACTACCCACCTCCTCCCCCTCTCACCTACCTACATCTTCAAAGCATTTTTATAACCTTCAACAACTCCTCGCTTTGTAAGCAAAAACGGACAAAAACGAACTAGAAGTTTACAAAAATTTAAAAACCAAAAATCCCTCATTCTACGCTTAAATCAGCTAAAAACCAACAAATTCTACTTTTTAAAATAAACCTTTTTTTTTTTTTAATTCTAAATTTGATGTATAGATGGGCGTTATGAAGATTGATCTGGAAAACTCATTAATAACCATACAGGAGAATTCCGTCGGGGGAAGGTTTTGATGGGAAAGCTCGGTTCTCATGATTTCCCATTCCAGGCTTCTCCTCCTCCCCAAGCTCCGGATCTGCACTTCTAAGAAAAGGAAATGGAGCCAACGGAATAATTGTCAGCTCGAGACTCGCCCCTCTAAGCCGCTCCAGATGTATTTTCCTTGTTTCGGATCCACTCTCGCCTTTTTTTTTATATTCTTCACCCCCTTAAAAGTGAAGAATCCACAAAAACCCCAAACATTTTGTGACTAATACGGTTTTCCAACAGCCGAAACCTTTTATCATTTTAAAACTTTAAAAAGAAGACGCATTTGTGACTTTTCTATAGTTTTCAAGTCGTTTTCTTTGTAAAGAAACATTGTTTATTCTCTTTGCCCCTGATGGGGAGAGAGAAAAAAAAAGGGTCGTAGTTGAAATTGAATCAAGTCTGTACGCGTGACTACTGCTTATAGGCTGGATTTTGAGTTGATTGTGCCCACATGAGTTTATTGCATTGTTTGTCGAGGTCGTAAAAGGTCGTTATGAATGTGGGAAAGGGGCGGTTAGAGAGGAACACGCCTAACGAGAGGGCAAACCTCACTCGAATCACTCATGCCTCGCAGACTACGGAATCTAGGAAAGCGGTTTCGAATCAAACCAGTCAATCGCCCGTTCTGTACATATCAAGAGGGGTAAAAAAAAAATTCAACGCTAACATTGTATTTAAGAAGTCGATTTCTAACAATAGACCGTCTAAACCAAAACTTCCACCGTCTGCCACCCTTATATTTGGGATGTAGCTATTATATTATTACCTTGGGGTTAAGGCAAATGGTGAACTTTGGTCCGGAATTCCTGCCGTAAGGCGTTCGGGTACAAAAATCATGACTGCCTTTAAGCTTTTAATAAAGGACAGGACGACAGGACGACAGGACGACAGGACGACAGGACAGGACAGGACGGAATGGAATGAAATTAATGGAATGGACGCCTTTTAAGGCGTTCTGTGATGGTAAACCACCTACTGTCATCCTAAATAATATAAACAGGCCTAATCAATAAAATAAAGGTCTGGTATGTTAAAGTGGAACCCCCAAAACGGGAACTTTTTCGAAGGTTTTGTGAAAATCGGTGGTTTTTACCTATTTACTACCTATCCACAACCTCCAAAGGCCCTATTTTGTATAAGGTGAAAATTTGGTGAAGATAGCTGGTTTTGAAATTTCAAAAGTCCCCGTGAGTCAGATTGACCCTACTCTCTTTATCCTCTTCTCTTATACTTTTTCGTTTTAAGATGCTAAACCATCACATGATACTGTATTTTGCTCTACTAGGTTGGGTGCACATTACCAAAAAACTTGAATCATAAAATTACAAAGAAATTCCATGAAGTTGCTCTATCACAAAAATCTTCTTGATGTCTATCGAGATTCGAACAATTGGAAGATTGAGAAATAATACGAGAGTGAAAAAAGGTGACGGACTTTCCAAGAACCTTTGTCGCCTTAAAAGGACAAGTTATCTTCTTCGTCCCCTAATTGGACAAAAGGCGTTCCCTTTGTATTCCCTCACAAAAGCCAATTTTCCAATATGTAATTGAAAGTGTCTTTAATTTTTTTTTTCTTCCAAGAATCGGACGGAAGGAATCAGGTTTGTATTCTTTTATGTTTCGCCGCGTTTTTTCTTCCGTACGAGGCCGGATGCTGAGTCAAATCGATTGAACGGAATATAAAAAAAAGTGAGGAGGGGGGAGTTCTAACTAAATCCGAATGGAAAATAAAGAATAGACCAACTCAAAGCAATAAACTTTTTTTCTCTGACAGTTTCGACATTGGGACAAAAAGAGCGAAGAAAAAATCTTTGTGATAAACAAGATTTTCTCAAATGGTGATTTTCTTAAAAATAGTGTTCTTTTTCTATGATAGTTTAAAGGGAATATTAAGAGGGAATCCCTGGGCGACGCCTTAAGAAGGGAAAGGTAAATATAGGTGGGATCAAAGAGTTTCGCTCCGGAAAAGAGCGGAAGCACTGTTGACAGAGAGTTTTTCCGCGAGTGACTCTGTCTCCCATGAGGAAGAAGAGTCGCCCCAAAAGGGCCCTGAGCCTTTTCGCGAGTAAATATTTGTGGCCGCCCCCTTGTGTAAACCCACAGTCCCGAACCCCCCCCCTTCCTCGTCGCCCTCCGCGTCTTTCGTCCCTTCAAAAAAATAATTTCATTGCTTGAGAATCATGGGGGAGTTGAATCTTATTACGTTCGTTCCCGAAGGAATATAAAATTATAGGCGGGCTTTTCCTTATAATTTTTTTCTTCTTTATCAGCCTAACTTTAAAAATAATCTCCTTGAAAAGAAAATATTTTTTCCTTTTGCCTTATATAGTTCATATTTTTTATTTCTGACTTTAGGACAATTTCATTTTCTGCTTTTCCTCCCAAACGTGTTTTAATGCTTTTAATGGACATTAATTTCGCTTAAAACATTTTCTAATGCAAACTTGACGAAAATTCGTCGGAAATGGCCTCGGGTGAAATTTCGTTCGACGTCAAAATTGATGCAGAACATTATCGGATCCATAATAATGGCGGTAACGTGTGAAACGTCATAATCCATTATTTCGAAAATCAATTAATTATTCCTTTTTTTAAACAAAGAAAGTTGTTTTTTTGATAAATAAACAACGAAAACCTTTTAAATGAACTGTCAAGCATTTTAAGAGAAGGAGAAGGAATGTTTGGGGAAGTGGAAGGGGACGATGGTGAGGGAGAGAAGGCGAAGGGATGATGGAGAGGAGGGAATGGAGTGTTGGAGAAGATTAAAGTGGAGGTGAAGGAGAGGGGGAAAAGGAGAGTGGATGTAGGAGAGAGGGAAAAGAGTGGCGATAAGGAGAAGGGGAATAATGGAGTGGGGGGAAGGATGGTAAGTATTTGGTTTTTGTGGAGAGGTCTTCAGAGCCCCGAATTTTTTACAAAGTTCGAGTTATAGAAAACAACCTCCTCCATAACAAATTTTTCAAAAAAGTTAATTAAATCCCATTTAGCGAAACTAGTGAAAATGAAAGCTTGGACAATCGTATCAAACATGACGATCGTGTTTAACGATTTTTCGACCTAGAACGAAACTTAACGAGATGAGGAAGTTAGAAAAAAAAAGTCACTTCACTTTCATGATTTTAGAACTCAATTACGATCAAAATCTACACTTGACAATTTTTTTTCCTCGTGTTCTCATTAAAAGTTTTACGTATAACCTAACATGTACTACATTTTCATTCTTTTTCTTTTATTTGTGGAACCAAACTCAGGATCAAGTGGAACGGTAAGTTGAAGACTTTTTTTTTTTTTTTTAATTTTCCCTTGGTTTTAGGGCCCTTATGAAATCGTCCCGTACTCGATAACAGACTGCTCGGATAGAAATGGAAAATTTAAACAAAAATTTAGCTTGAAAAAAGGGAGCAATAACAAGACCTATTATTTGAACGGAGAGTCTTGGATTAAAGAAATAATAAATAATGACGTTGAGGTTCGTTGACATTTAATTTAATCTATTTCTTAATTTTGATCTCTAGGTAACGATAACTGCGGCACAAAAAACGAACAGAGGAACATTCAAAGAAAATTTTTTAAACCGCAATTTCGGTCCAGTTTGTACTGCAGTAAATACTTATTTAAACGACGCTTTTTCTCAATCCCTGGCTGATCAGATGGGCCTAAAGAAGAAATGTCCATATCCAGTAGTAAGTATGTAGGTTAATATTTTGTTGTAAATTATTAAATTTATTTTTTAAGGGTAACTACACTTTTAAAGATTTGCCCATGGATGTGTCAATTCCACAGATACCAGTCTTTGCCTATGGTTTTTACAGAGTCAAAGTAATAATGGAAAAGAAGAACAAACCTTTCGCCTGTTTAACCTTGATGGGTGACTGCATACCTCGGAAAATAAAGATATTTTAAAATCCCACAAGTACAATGAAAAAATTGTTTTTGTGATTTTAATTTAATATTGAAGCATGAAAGAGTAAATTTTTTTTCCAATCATTTTGCCTCAAGATATCGTAAAATGGACGGGTGGTGACAATTATAAGTAATGATAACGATTTCACTTAAAACCTCAATCCTTTTAGATCTAGATCCACTTTTCGGTTGAGTTAGTAGGAATTAATTTGTAACATTTTTAAGTCGACGATTTGAGTTGGAAATCCGGAAACTTCAAGATAAGATTTAAACTTTAATCCGCTAATTAATTAAAATCGGATAAGGAACGTTATTCAGCCACTTTTATTATTTCCAGAGAATCTTTTAAAAATCGATAGATTAATAAGGGCTAGCTAATACACCACTTGAAAAATTATTTAAATCCTCTTGAATTGGGGAAAACGACTGCTATTTTATCCTTTTCAATATTGAAAGCTTGAAATATACCTAAATGTGAACCTTCGTTCTTTAGAAAGACTTTTTAGTAGTCTTTTCCTGAAATTTTTGATTCAAGGAGGGGTCGAAGGGTCAAAATGACCCCTCCCTATCAAGTTTATTGGATGGTTTGTGAGTGCTCATAGGGTGGGGGTGGTAGAGAAAGGTTGAGAGAAAGGTAGAGAAAGGTTGAGGGGAGGTGGGGGAAATTTCAGATGGTAGGGGAGGTGATGTGAGAGTTGTGGGAAGTAGAAGAATGTTGTGAGGGATGGGGGTGGTGAGGAGATAGTCCAATAGAGTGGCGGAGGTGATGGGAGGTAGCGAAAGGTTGTGGGGAGGTGGGGGAAGGTTCAGATGGTAAAGGAGGTGATGTGAGAGTGGTGGGAAGTATTTGAATGTTGTATGGGTTGGGGGCGGTGGGGATAGGTTCCAATTGAGTGGCGGAGGTATTGAGTCATCGAAAGGTTGAGGGGATGTGGGGGGGAGGTCAAGAAGGGTAGGGAAGGTGATGGGAGAGTTGTGGGAAGTAGAAGAAGGTTATGAGGGAAGGGGATGGTGAGGAGATAGTCCAATTGAGTGGCGGAGGATTGGGAGGTAGTGAAAGGGGGGGTGGACATTGTTAGGGGAAAGAACTCATTGGGAGAATAGGATTGATGGGGAATGGTGTAGATGGGGAGGAGGGTCATTGGAGGTAAGAGGTGGTTATGTGATGGAAGTTTTTTCGGTGAACTGTGTCGAACTGGGTCTTTGGGGTGTAATCATTAACAATTTCAAGCATAAAAAAAATATTATCATTTCAGAACAGAATAATTATTCAGAGTGTGCTGGAATCTATTATTAACTTCATTGTCGTCATATTCATCAAGATAAGTCTCATAACTGAGGGGTTCAATAGACGAAAGAAGTTTCGACATTTCCGTCTCGTTGTTTTTCAAACGTTCCAAAACATGATTCGACAATTTTCGTCCGAGTTCTCCAACCACGTTTCCATTGTTTATTAAAAGTTCAAGAAGTTCTATCAACTAAAAAAAAATAATATAAAAAAGTTATAACAGAATTTTGGAAGTTCTTTTTGAAAAATTGAGTTTATCAAGTATTGCGGTTACATAGCGTTAACGTACTTAGATCAAGTTTCTCGAGGTCTCAAAAAAAATTATTTTTATCAAAAGTTATGTTCATAATTTCATCTTGATTGCTGTTACAATTAAGATTTTTTGTTTCTCGAGGCATAATTCATTCTGCTCAAAGTGTATTTAATTATTCTATTTTTCTCAAAGAAAAGGGGCCACTCAAAGGAAATGTAAAAAAAGGGATCGTTAGCGGAAAAAAACAAAGACCTGATGTTTCGCCGTTTTTTTACCGCTTTCTTTGAGACTTTTCATTATGTCTTCAGGAAACGAGAAGAATTCTTCGATATCAATTTCGAATTTAGCTTCAACTGCTAATGCGTCCCTTAAAAGTCGAAGTGCTGTCGTGTCGTTTTTTATATGGAATTCAAGATTTTCCCTCGACATTTGCAAAGATCGAATCCCGTCTTCGACTTCGGGAAAAATATCCAAACGTTCGCCAACGTAAGTAAGCACCTGGGATCAAACTTTTTTTTTTTAAACATCCATATAAAATATTCTTTACCTGAATAACGGGAGCAAGATAAGAACTTGTTTGCTTCGCGTGTTGACATCGCTCCGAGCCAAATATCCATAGAAGGCATAACACGTTGAGCAAAGACATTTACTTTTTAAAAATAAAATATTGTTTTCCCTAATAAATAAAACGATTTAGGAAGCTCTACTTCTGTAAAAAAAAAAAATCCATTAGCATGTTGATGACCCCAGACTAATTAGGAGCCCGAAACCGTCAACAACGTTTATCATTAATATTCACGATTTAATTTTTTATGCGAAGAAAAAACAAATTGTTCAAGTTATAAAAATTCTAAACATAATGTAAAGACATTTAGGTCACTATCCTGAGGGTCATTTTTCAGTTCCGTGGGGATCGATCTAAATATTTTCAGGCCTCTTTATTATTCTCCCATCACCTCACCACCTCCTGGACGCTCCCCGACTTATCCTAAATCCCATCACCTCCCCTACCCTCCCTCTTCCTGACCAACCATCCATCCACTACAAACATTTCATTATCTCCCACCAACGTCCCATCACCTTCCCTACTCTCCTGTACATTCCCTATTTAATCATCCCACCTCCCCCCAATTAAGCAACATCCTACCTCTCTATCATCACCGCCCCTACCCTCCTGCATCCTCACCACCCATCCACCTCCCACAAACATCCCATTATCTACCACCAATGTCCCATCACCTTCCCTTCTTTCCTGTGCAGGACCCTCCTCTCCCAACCATCCCACATCCCCCAATTCGCCAAACATCCCATCACCACCTCTCTATCATCACTTCCCTTACAGTCCCCCTTAAACACCTGAATTGATGATGGATTGACTGATACCTAAAATGCTCAATATTTTGGTGAAATTTCATCAAATTCTGTCAAACCGTTTTCAAGAAACAAAGGGGAAAAATAAATAAATGAAAACTTTTTTTCTGGTTTTTGTAGAATAATGAGTAATAAAAAGCAAGAATCTTGTGGGTAAACTTAAGTCAATTTATTCACTAAAATGATTGATTTTTTGGATAATAAATGAAGTCTTTAAAGTCAAAATAGACAAAGAGGGATGTTTACCTTCATTAGAATCTGGTTTCACTCGACTCAAGTGATTAAATTATAGTTTCATTAACTAGTTAGTAACGTTAACTACTTACCTTGCTAATTTAGATAGTTGCGTCCCCAAGCTTGTTAAGGTCTGGACCCCTCGTTACCGGACTCGTGGAAAACGTCGACGTTCTAATTTATCGGAGGGGAGAATTTTAAAGTCTCTATCTGGAAGGGGAGCCTTCTAAGACGGCTAATAACCTAAAGCAAATAAGGGACGCTATAAAGTCCCGGACGGATTTCTCTGTCAACTAAAACTCTTAAAGGGTCTAGAGTTGGAGTCGTATGAGACATATTTAATTATACCCTAAGCAGCATAACACCAACCAACTTTCATGAAACACCGCTTCTCTTTCATGTACGTTCAATGTTCAAACGTTCAAAGTTTACACTCTATAGGCGAGATCCCTAACCTAAGTGACTAATAAATAATTTATTATGTTTAATCTTTTCATTGATAATATTTGACCGATTAATAAAATTAATGTTTTTGTCTCACTTTTGTGTTGTGGAATTTCGTTTAGAGATTTTTAATAATGAATTTCCAATGATCAAAGAGTGTTGAATAAATAAAGTACAAAAGGATTGTCATGATGAAACGTAGGGTTTGTTGTTTGGCTATAGAATTGAGTTAAATTACGAAAACGTTATTACACGAAGTTGATCACCGAGGGAATAATTTACGAGGGTGTAAGTGTATGATGTGTTGAACATCTATCTCATCTCAAGGCATTAACGTCGTCGATAGGAGGGACCGCTCCCTTTTGTCCTGACGTCAGAACTTGTCTCGGACACAATGAGGCCCTTCGAGAATGGATTATTGACCGTTGTTTCGGATTGCGATAAGGGTATCGCGTTTTGACGTCTTCCTTCGTTTATTTTACCTCTCTGGAGCACACGTGGATGCTAATAGTGTTCGAAATTACACTTTTTGGCATGAAAAAATTTATATCAAAATTTAGTCCAAAGCGAAGGATTAAAGGTAAAATTGATATCACCAAAGGTTTGACTTCGTAGATGTGTTTGGAATGGTGTGGAGTGAACATATCAAAAGTCACCACCTCTAAATCCTGAGCTCCCCTCAGGAGGGGAGGCTGTGGTTAAAGGTAACATGTTCGGTTTTTCTCAAAAACTATGCGTCCTAACTATATGACCTCCTAGTACAATCTAAATTACCACCAAATAATCCCCAACTTTTCAGTCACTAACATCCCCACCACTCTACCGTCACCTCTACTACAGACCTTCCTCCACCTCCCCATAACTTTTCGTCAACCACCCATCACCACCGAGGTGGTGCACCGGTCCCTATTGGACCCCCTTCCACACCGTCCGTCCGCTAATCCATTACTTCCCCTACCCTCCTTTATCTCCCCACAACCTTTCGCTACCTCCCATCACCTTCCTCTCCCTGCCTACTTTCGAGCTGTCCTGTCAGTTTAAAAAAAAGTTTGTTTTTTTAATTTTTGAAAGGAGAACAAAAGGTAAGGTGATCGTTCAGAACATCTTGAGATATCTCGACTCGCCGACAACATCAAGAACCGCACTTCACCTTCGAGGATTCGTGTGGTTCAGACGTGCTCATTATACTCAACCCTCCGGGGTTTAAATGGGGTTTCGCCCTTGACTGGTCCCATTTACTCCTCCTAGATACCCATTTCGCATCTTCAATCTCCTCTTTTATTTTATAAAAAATTCATAATTTAAATATTAATGAATCTTTTCCTTTTAAAAAATCACTTTTGTCTTTTCAAGTCCCCTAATGCATCCTTCATGAATACGTTAGGATAAGGTGAAATTCATCTTATTGAAGCTTTGAAAGCCAGTTATTGTCAAATTTTAAGTTAAATTTAAAAAAAAAAAAGGTCTTTGATGTGACAAAACCTTTTAGTGCGGAACGAACCCTCTTTAATGATACAAAAAATTTATATAAAGTGTAAAAAGTAAACAAAAGGTTTTTTCTTTTGCCTCCAGGGATGTCGAGATAGGTGTACGGATTTTTTTCCATCCACTTTTTATGTCCATCAATCATTCCACGCTGTATAAAACTCGACAACTGTTTACACGGATGGTGAGCACAAGGAAACAAAATCATCAATTAAACGTCGAAACTGTTAGTTTATAGGGATAAAAAATGTTTATATAAAATGTGAGTTTATGGTATTAAATTGAACACGTAACATAGTGCTCTATAAGTATGACATATCAGTGAGAAAAGTTATAACAAACGTGTTTGTGAGGGACGTGGGGCAACTGCAAACTCAGGTTGTTTATGCATTTAATCTTGAGTGAGCAAGTGGGGCCCTGAGGGGAGGTTTTAGAGGGACGAAATAAGGAGATAAAACAATATGAATACAAATCATGGGTGTATCTGGTCAGAATTTCGGGTGTTCGGGGCATTAGAGGCAGTTGCCATTCCTAGTGTGGGGCCCATCGTAAATTAGCATCCGACTATGTCATTCGAGACACGTATGTCCGACTGATAAACAGGACCTTTATTGGCGTTGGTGGATTTCCCAGAATTCAACAGGAAAATTTCATTTTCCTCACAATTTTTTCTGAGAACTTTTAATCGCCTTTTGGAAACAAAAGCAGGAAATAAGGTCCTCATCATTTAATTAATGTAATGAAGAGGTATTGGATGATTATGGAACAAAAAGATATTTTATACTTGATAACTTTCCTCGTGCTAATTACACAGGGGGAGTTTTTTGAAAAATTGGAAGGGGGGTCGGTAAAAAAGGAAACTGTTGTTTGCCCGGGGGTATCGAGGGACCTCCTCCGACCCCTTCCATAATACATTACCCAATATCTACAACTTTTGTCATTTCTGTCACCCGCCCAAATTTACAGCCTTCACCAAACCCCTTCCTTTTTTTCACGTGTACAAAGTTTGCTCTTTTTTAAATAGTTAAAAAGGATTGATGAATCCAAGGTTTGGTGTTAAATTTTAATTTTTACGTTGTGGAGTATGGATAAAATTTATTTTCTGGACATCACTTCAGAAAAGAGGGGTAACCTCTCAATAAATCCGGCTTTTCTTCTTCTATTCTTTCCTTTTTTTTGTGCTAGCCCCTTTTTTCTCTTTCATCCGTGTGAGTTGTAGCCACAAAAGAGGACAATCACGAACGGGACATTATCGAGGCGCGGGGGAAGCCTCCCTGCTTGGTCTGAGTTCGCACGTATCCAATTCCGGAGAGACCATATTAGTGTGAGGCGATATTGCTCCGGGGCATCCTTCATCCGAGTTCGATATTGTCGACGGACACTTAATGAAAGAGAGAGGCGCCCGGGCCCTTTTTAATAAAACAGCTGGAGAGTTTGTTGTTTGAACCGCATACTCTTTTTTGAACCGACTTCTCAACCCTTTGAATTTCAAACGTCCTACTCTGATTTAGATTCCATAGTATTTCTGCAAGTTAGGCTATTCGGAACTTATGTATTAAGAGCAACAATCCGACAAAAATGAATTTTAGAACCTTATAAATCTGGTGAACTGAGAGTTGGAATGGATCTTCTCGATCAATTGAGAAATATTTAGGCATCAGGTTACATGGCGCTTAGCGATACTAAGGGACTGGCGATTGCTAGTAGGCTGCTTGGTAAATTTTGGTTTAGTAGGCTTCGTTTAGTGGCTATAGTTGACGATTGGCGGCTGGCAATAATAGTCGACTTTGGAGTGGCAAATGGAAATAGTTGACAATAATAATATTCTTTATTCGTTTTTTTTTGTGCAATTAGTGCAATCAGCACCATTATTTTGTACAATTAAAGTTTTTAGTACATTCATGAAAAGATGGTGATAGTTGACAAGTGGTGATATTTGACTAGGAAACAGGGACCTTGTCACTAGTGCTCAAAAAATAGCCACAACTTGGTTATTGGAATCAGCATAATTGTTACATTACTGCAGTCTTCAAATGAGAGATCATCCTCCATCCTTGATCATCCAGCATGTAAAACACAAAATTCATTCCTACTCTAATAAACCAAAAATAATTTTTTTTAAAATCCTTTTAGAAATAAAATTATACTCTCGTTCATAAAATCCGTCATTGCGGTATGAATAGGAAGTGCTTTAATTAAGGAAAAGATAGGTACGGAGTAAAAAAAAAAAAGTAATGAAAACGACTCTAATCTTGTAGCTTATTAAAAAATTTACACCCTTTTAAAACGAGTGCATTTACACACGGCCTTTTTAGCATTTTCTAATGAAATTTCCACGTTGATGAATCCCGAAACTAATTTGATCCTAACGTAGTAGAGCTTTAAATTATGTCCTCTTTTTGTATGAGATAAAGGTGAATTTTGAGGTGAATTAATGCATGGATTCTGGCTGTAGAGGACAAGGGGATTAAAAGGAATCTGCGGAAGATTTTGGGACGGTTTCATATTGAAACCGCCTCCTATTGGGAGTATCAAAATGTCTTAAAATTCTAGGGCCTCTAATGTCCAAAAAAAGATCAAAAAAATAATCTAAAAAGGGCTCGGTAAGAAACAATATCTAGTTAAGGCGGCCCCTAGTTCCCAAAAAGGATCATGAATCAAGCTAAAAAGGGCCCCTTTCGTATTAAAAGAACAAAATCTAATTAAAATTGTCCCTTGTGTCCAAAAAGGGTCAAAAATCAAGCTAAAAAGGACCTTTTCAGACGTTAAAGAACAAAATTTAGTTGAGGGCCCTAAGTGGATTAGTAAAGGACAGTAAATCAAGTTAAAAAGGGCCCTTTTTATAGTAAAGGAAGACAATTTAGTTAAAAGGGCCCCTAGGGTCAAAAATCAATCTAAAAAAGGTTCTTTTCATAGCAAAGGAACAAAATCTAGTTAAAAGGGCCCCTAGTGTCCAAAAAGGGTCTAAAATCGAGAGAAAAAAATGACCTTTTTTTGTCGTTAAAGAACAAAATCTAGTTGAGAAGGCACCAACAGTCCAAAAAGGATCATAAATCAGGGTAAAAAGTGCCCTTTTTATATTAATGTAACAAAATCAATTTAAAAGGGCCCCTAGTGTCCAAAAATGGTCAAAAATCATACTGAAAAGGAACTTTTTTTTTTTGTCGTTAAGGGGGCCCTTTTTAGTGTCATGGTCCTTTTTGGACGCTTAAGGCCCTCTAAACTAGATTTTGTTCTTTAACGACAAAAAAGGTTCTTTTTAGCTTGATTTTTGACCCTTTTTGGAAACTAGGGGCTCTTTTAACTACATTTTGTTCTTTTAATCAGGGCCGACCTTGTAAATAGCCTACTTGTATGGAGCTGCTTGGTCAAAAACTTCCTCAAAAATTATCCACCTACTTTTCTCCACAAAAGACCTCTATTATCATTGACTGCTAAAACAAATTGTGTAATCATTGTTGTGTATTGAGGAACGAGGATTTAAAAAGACTCTTTTCCGATAGCTTTAACGCGAAAAGTCTTTTGTTCGTGATGACCTGATTTCTTTTTATCTCTCTTTTTAAAGTTTTTATTTGAGGACCTTAAAACGAGGGGGTTGGGTTGAACAATCAAAGGGCGAATTTCGTATTCATTGACCTCCTTTTTTAAAAGACACATCAGAAGGCCCTCAATTACATTTGATTGGTTCCAAGTTCCTGATTGTGACCCGAAGAGGATATCCGTCCTCCCTTTACCCCACTTTGTTTTACACTTGATTTCTACTTTTTAGTGATTTCACCCACGTAACACCGCAGTCGCTTTTGGGACTGCAGCTCTTTTAACGTCTCATTTTAACGAGATTCAAATTTTTATATAATTTCGTTATTTTTTTTTCTAAGGGGGTTTCCCTTCGAAAACGATAAGAATCTAAAGGGAATCCCGCATTGTCATTCTCAACAGGACTGCGATGCGGTATCATTACTTGGAGATAAAAACAAGATAAGGACTGCCTTAAGAACCCCTTTCCTCAAGGAATTACCCCTTTTTGAAACAAAAAAAAAACCATTTCCCAAGCGTACACGTGAACCACCAATATAAATGAGTTTATTCAAACAGGACAAAAACACGAAAATTAACAAAGCTAATTAACCGATTCTATAGTATCCAATTTAACGCATCCCTAATTTTGGGTGTGGTCGCTTTTTAAACGGATTTAGCTATTTGTTTTTACAAGTAAAATTAACTTTTTTTTTTAATATATTAATTTTTAGTTGTCAAAAAACCTTAGAAGAAACCAGAGTTGAGCGCTTTTATATTCATAAATATGAATATGAATAAATTCACATAATGAATATAAATAATGTCAAATATATTAATATGACTACTGGTATGAATAGATATGAATTTGGCTGAAAATTTATGTTTTAAACTCTATTTTGCATGAATTTAAATATGTTTGTACTCTTGTTTCATATTTCTTAGAAATCCAGACAAAAAATTATGCATTTGACTACATTTTATGTTTTTTGACTTCATTTTTCATGAATTGAAATATATTTGCACTCTACTGTCATAATTCTAAAAAATTAACGCTTTTTGTGTGTAAATATCTAGAAATTTACAAATAAATATATGAATTTGAATACAATTTATGTCATTTTCACTTGGTTTTTTGCATGAATTTAAATATGTTTGCACTCTGCTATCATAATTCTCAAAAATTCATACGTTTTATTATTTTTAGAAATTTATACACAGAAAGTATGAATTTTTGAAAATTGAATTCATGAAAAATGAATTCAAAAAAACAAATTCAATATCCACGAGTCAAATTCATAAAATTTGTGAATTTTACCCGAATATTCCTTTATGCCATTCAAAAATATATAAAATATCATTATCTTTCCTTTTTTCAATCCTAAAATTCGCAGTAACTTACAAAAGAGTTTAAGTCTTTTTATCGGATTACTATGGAGGGACGCCAAATTAAATCTGAAACCCCTAAACTCCCTTTTTTCCCTCTTCCGAAGGTCCAAACGAGACACTTGAGCTCCGAAAAGAAACTGTAAATATTCAGTAACAAATGTTCTATCAGGGAATGCGAAATAGTTGTTTTGAACCTATTCCCCATTGTGCTCTCGCCCCTTAATCTTATACGTAATCAAATCGAAAAGAGCCAGCAGAACTGAAAAAACAACCTCTTTACCCATACTTACGACCAATTTATCCAACTTGAACAAAAAATTCGGTGATAAGAACAAACATTACAAAAATTCGATCTCAAAAAAGTGAAGGGAATCCCCTTATGATGGATGAAAGAGAAAAGCAGAATCGTCTTTTCACGTAAAAATATATATAAAAAACACAAGAGATAGGTAAACACGCCTTTTATTTATTTATTTCCATTTCTTTGCTTGACAGAAGAATCTAAAGAGGATAAAGGAAACAAAATATTTCCTTGGAGAAAATGATTTTCCGGAACGTTTTTCCGAACGCTTCTATGGATAAAGTGAAATTTAAAACAAAGAAACGCTATCGAAATAAACATAAATAAAAATTAAAAAATACAACCTACGGTCACGAACTCGGTTAACGATTGTCGTAAAGGGAGGTGGTGTAAAATCGGAGACCCAACGAGGTCATAACGACGGCAATCGGAGATCTCATTATAGAAGAGCAATTAAAAACCGCACGGGCTACTGGGCGACAACTGCGCCTGGCAAGCGGCGAACCGTAAATATTAAAAGGGAGTTCGCGCTCACGCTAAATTTTCCTTTTGATAACGCAGGGGAGAAAAAAAAAAAAATGAAAGAATGCGTTATTGCTTTGTTTATATTCAACATTTTCGAAGGATAAGTTAGGTTTTCTTTCAAAGAGTCGAAATGAAACGGCATGACAAGGCTTTCCATTGCCGAGGTCTTCCAGCTCGATAAAGCAATCATCGGCAGACATCAATTTTTCAATCAAGTTTTCAATTAAATTCTGGCTCACCGCAACATTTTGGTGGATTTCCGGAAAGCAGGCTATTGAGGTCGGTCTCATGGAGGCTAAGAGGCTTATAGGACGATCTTGTGATGGCTGGATGGTTGCTTTGAGAGTGGTAATGATCGTTTATTACTAGGAGAACGATGGGGAAGGGAATTAAACGATGTTTTCTCAGGAAATTGGTGTAATCCGCCGATAATGGGCTTACTTGAGTTCCGCTATATTTACTTCCCTATACGTTTATCCGATAGAATCCCTTGTCAAAGCCTGATCGTTGTAAATACAGAACACCCACATGAGGTGAGGATTAGATTACATCTTCTGATCGATTATATCAATAGAACGAACTTCGTTTTCTTTTTTCCTTGGCCTTTTAGATGGTTCGATTTCAAGGAAACTTGGATTGATCGGTTTCTAAACATGGTTACCTACGTTTTTTCCGTTAGAAACGCTATTTTTAAGTTGGATTTGCAAAAATTCTCTTAAAATCGTGTTCATATCGTTACATTTTTGAGAGCAGTGGTTTGAATGGTACAATTAGTAACTTTTTTCAGGCTCCTTTTTATTATGAGGGATATCCTAGAATTTTTTTATGAATACCATTGGGTTTATCGTGGTGAATTAATTGATCAAAATGCATAAAACGTTGAGTTTGTTTTTCAAACAAATTCATAAGTCGTAGGTATTTGAAGAGATAAGTGGAAAAAAGGTTTGCTAAATAAAATTCCGATGAAATAGAGATTCCAGAATAACAACAGGGGGAAAAAAAACCTCGCTAAAAGCTTTCACAGTTGCTTTATTTTTCATTAATTAACAGGAAGCCGAAACGATGAAAACGCGGAACGGATTAAAACTAAAAATTAATCACTCGGAGGCCTCAAATTGGGAGATTGGGAGGATTCTGACAAATTGGATTTCATCGAGTTTTTGGATGGAAAATTGATTTCGATGACAAAATTGAAGAAATTTTTGAACAGAAACGTCCGGTGAATTTTCGCTAGTTGTGTGGCTCACAGGTCAAGAAAAAGAAAAGTTTGAAAAGAAAAAAAAGTTTGTGCTAGGAACTAAAAATGGGAAAAAGTAGGTAAATATGATGCGAACATATACCAGTACCTCGTACCTCGTACCTCGTACCTCGTACCTCGTACCTCGTACCTCGTACCTCGTACCTCGTACCTCGTACCTCGTACCTCGTACCTCGTACCTCGTACCTCGTACCTCGTACCTCGTACCTCGTACCTCGTACCTCGTACCTCGTACCCCTACCTCGATTGAACGTTCATAACTCCCACAATTTTTGACCGATTTTGTCAATACTTATACCGTCAGAAAGCTCTTTTAATGAGCTACAAACGCCCTTTTATGTACACAACCGCCAAAACCACTCCTTATCCCTCAAAAACGGGTTGTCCAAAAATACAAGGCGACGCTTTTGAATGCAAGTTCTACGTAAGCCTTTTATTTTCAAAAAGAGAGGGAGAAAAGAAAAAAGTCTAAAAGGAAATAATATAGAATAAAAAACCTTTCTCAGGTAACTTTATACAACCAAGCGAAACATTAGGAACGTCTTTGAGCATACATAGCATTTTATTCCATTCTTTTTTATTGTACATCTTCCCCCCTTTTATTCCGTAAACGACATTAGTATACTTTACGACATTTTTATCCTCTTAAAAGATTCGCCCCCCTTCGCGGGTTCTCAAAGGGAATACGGTTGTCAATGGAAACCATGGAGTATGTTAATTGCGAAATTATTAATCTGGGAGCCCCGGGCTGAGATCAAGCCCGCTACTTAATCTATTTACCTGTTCGCGTCACTCAAGCCCCCCCGAGGAAACCTCCCGGGCGAAATTTATATTAACTCGAACTTAAACCGAGTATTAAGTTTGCCCTTTCACAAAAGGAAAGTCTATAAACAGGAACATTAAATTTTTTCAGCCACTTCACTCCCATCTATCTTGTAGTGTCTATGATCTCTTTCTTATAATGATTAATTCTTATGGGGGAAAAAGTGACGCTTTTTTTTCGATTTCCGAGGACAAAAGGAGAAGGAGGGACAAAAACAGGGGACGCCATTAGATCGATACGATGTGGTTTGATTGATTAGATTATACGTGTTGCTACTTAAATCGAATTTCAAAATCCGACTTCTCTACACGGTGTTCGGAAATACATGGATAATTGTTGGGAGAGCGTTAAAAAGGCGTTGTATCAAAAAAAGTTAAATGTAAATCCCCCTTAATTTTTAATAAACAATTGATCGGTATATTTAAAAATGGGTTTCGATATACAGGGTGCCCCAAACAGAAACTAACTTCCTTATTTCAAATGAGAAACCCTTTTTTTTTTATTGCAGATTCGTAATCTACGCAAAATTTCAAGTAGATTTGACTAAAAAATTGCCATTTTTGACAACTTTTAAATAGACCAAGTTATAGTTTTATTTCGCTCTAAAATCCGTTAAAATTGACTTAAAAGGCCAAATTTTTTATTTTATTTTTTTATTTTACTTGTGAAGATTCCAAATATTACTAATTGAAGCATCCGCGCCTTCTGTATCACGAGATATCGACAAAACCTTCTTTATTTTAATGAGAATCCCCAATTTTTTTTTCATAGATGAAAAGTTCCTTTTTTAAGGAATTTTTCTTTTGGACCGAAATCGCTATCTCCACTTTTGGAGGAGCTGTAGAGATTTTTGTGGGTGAAGATGAATTTTGCTGATCTTCTTTCTCGCACCGAGTTCAAATTTTATTATTATGTAAATAATTTTTTAAATAATGAATTAATTAAACAATTAAATTCGATGATGGATAGTGGGCAGGAGCAATATTAATGACGGAATTGAATATCTTGCGTTCGTAGGTCTTTGTTTCTTGTTGATGAAATAAAGGATTATCCATCATTAGACTTCCTTTTTTAAATACAATTTTAAATATATATTAGTTGATCATTGTTATTAGCCACTATCCATTATCGAATTGATTGTTTAATTAATTCATTATTTAAAAAATTGTTTAATAATAAATTTTTAACTCGGTGCAAGAAAGAAGATCAGCAAAATTCATCTTCACCTACAAAAAACGCTCCTCCAAAAGTGGAGATAGCGATTTCGGTCCAAAAGAAAAATTCCTTAAAAAAGGCTCCACTTTTCATCTATGAAATAAAAATTGGGGATTCTCATTAAAATAAAGAAGTTTTTGTCGATATCTCGTGATACAGAAGTGCGGATGCTTCAATTAGTAATATTTGGAATCTTCGGAAAAAAACAAGTAAAATATAAAAAAAATTTGGCCTTTTAAGTCAATTTTAACGGATTTTAGAGCGAAATAAAACTATAACTTGGTCTATTTAAAAGTTGTCAAAAATGGCAATTTTTTAGTCAAATCTACTTGAAATTTTGCGTAGATTACGAATCTGCAATCAAAAATAGGGGTTCTCATTTGAAATAAGGAAGTTAGGTTCTGTTTGGGGCACCCTGTATATTGAAACCCATTTTTAAATATACCGATTAATTCTTTATTAAAAATTAAGGGGGGTTTACATTTAACTTTTTTGATACAACTCCTTTTTAACGCTCTCTCAACAATTATCCATGTATTTCCGAACACAGTAAATTTCTTTCAAAATTCGACATTTTGTCTTTGTGGATTTCCATTTCTTAGGAGTCGACGATTTTATCGATTTTCTACCGTTAGAGTATTTCTAAAGGCCTAAAAAAGCTATTTAATATATAAACATGTTTATTTACTGCTTTGCATTCAAAATATTACGCTCTTTCCATAATTATAATCGGTAAAAATGTCAGTTTGACTGAATGAAGGAAGCAAAAGAGTTCTTGGCTCTTGAAACTTTCATGTGGAAAACATAGTTGGAGGTAAGACGTTTGCGTGGCCGTTCTACAAGTCGGTCGGACAACTTGGTCGAGAAGTTAGGCCGGTAAGAGCCAATATTTCCTCTCTCTCTCTCTCTCACTTTTACAAGCCAATAAAACTTGTCTGACGGTGACCTGTACTTTATTAAATATCGCCCATACTTCATTTTCCTTTCCCGGCCTCGCCTTGGGAGGTTTTTATTGCCCTCCTTCCAGAATCCGCTTCTGAGAGAAACTCGCGACTGAAAATAAGTCGCAAATTTACGGCCAATTTGGTTCCTAGATAAAAATAGACGTTTTCCTCCCTTAAATCCTTTACTTTTGACACACAAATCCAGTTTGGAAAAAAAAGTGGTATTGTTTTGAAAGTTTCAAAACTTGAAAAGGCCAAAAGGGACAAATACATCTGTCATTGAAGAAAATACGATAAAGACAATATATTCTTCAAGTTCAACTCAATAAAACAAAAGAGACAATTCTTAGAACCACATTAAAAGCTTTTAAAAAAATTATAAATTAACCTGGTGAACAGGGCAGAGCATCAAAATTGGAAATTTTGGTCAAAAACCACTGATTTTCACCAAATTTTCACCGCATACAGAGTAGGACTTTAGGGGGTTTGGGCTAGGAACTGGGGGCTAGGAATGGTTTTTTAACTTTTTTCAAGTACGACAGCTAAAAACCCCATTTCCCACACGTTTTCAAACTTTTTAACTGCCCATCATTACAGGAATGAAGTAATTAAAAGAAAAGTTCTCCATTATACCAGGAGATGTATTTCTAATTGCTAGTCGTTACTGTTGAATCGTCCGTTCTGGTTTATCATTAGATCTTTTTTCCAAATAAATTTAAAAAAAAACGAAGAAAAATGCGCCTAATTGCGCTTTAAAACCCCGTTGAATTGATAATAATTGGAGTTTTCAAATTAAATTTTCTTTTCCTCCTCAAAAAGTTGAAGGTTGAAGCAATTAGGAGGAATAGTATGTTAAAAGCTGTTTTATGTTAGGCCAAAAGATGTTTAAATTGTTGAAATCAGAAGAGAAATATTGAGTTGATAACGGGGAAGGATCGTAAAGGATGATCGCTTTACAAACGGTGAAGGAGGGGTGACTTTAAGTGGTGATCCGATATTGGGTATCATAACCGATCCCTTACATCTAATGGTACAACCCCTCCTTCAAGGATATTGTTATTTCTTCACAAAAGGATCACTGATAAACAGCGTTTTCCAACTTTTGAATTATTCTTCCCTTTAACCCCAATAAACGCTCAATATAATAAAAAAAGTTTTTTATTTTGAAAAACTCCTATTTCAACAGGTTTAATTCCAAAACTTTGAAATCTTCATTTTGACCCAAAAAGCTTTAATATAAAAAAACCCTAT